>PVJO010003570.1:0-121701 GCA_004026905.1 Hystrix cristata | reverse complement strand
TGGATTTAGTAATAACAAATGGCAGGCTGCTTAAAAGACTCAATTTTAGTAAATCCTCATTAACTTTGAGTCACATTTAACTTTTCAAAGTTTACTATGTAACCAGGAACAGATAAATGATTACAATATATATCAGTACAAATCAAAAGAAATGTTCCCTTTTATCTCTGTTTTCTGTAAAGCCTAAAAAAAAAAAAAATCGTGCACAAGTACAAAGAATATCTTTGCTCTACCACTGAGCTAAATCCCCAGCCCTATCCAGGTGTTTTTTAAAGTCACACAGGGCCTCCTTTTATGAAGATGAAGAATTTAGCAATCTTTAACCCAAGTTGAGAACCATTGATGCAGCCATTTTTATATATGAGTTGATGCCAAGTTCACATGTTTTCTGACAAAATAAATTTTAATTAAAATTTATAAATGTTGAAAAAATATCCCTAAATATTTGTTTCTCTAGCAACCTTGATCAAAATAATACAAGCAAGAGAAATCAGAGGAGAAATTAGTAAGTACTTTGGTGTGATCGATGTTGAAAACACATCTTGCTACAATAGAAAAACAAGCATGAGAATAAGGCTAAGGCTGGGGTCAGGGAATATGTGTCACTTTAAAGCATGTGTGAGAGCAAAGTTGCTAATTAATAATGTATATCTGCATCTGAATAAACTAAAGACAACAGTTTAACACCAAAGAAATTAGAAATAGTTACATGCAAAAATATGAGGTGAAACTAAATACGCAATGGGAAATAAACACAGTAGAAAATCAACAAGTCAAAATTTGGTGCTTGGTGAAAACCAATATAATGAATTAACTGCTGAGAGTACTGAGCAAATTAAAAAGTAAAGCACACTTACCATTTCTGTTTTTAAAAATCCAGTAATTACATAATATATTCTAAATATTCAAGAAGTGAAACAAAACCCAGAAAACTTACTGATGCTGTGGAATCTAACCTAGTATTTCCCAGAGCACTCAAGCTTTCCCGTTCTACTTGGCCCTCCTGAGCCTCTCCAATACTGGGCACCAGACTCCGGCTTTCTGGAATCCTTTTGTTTATTGTGCAGTCTTATAGTGTGTTTTTAGCCATTCCAGAACTGCTAACATCCACTCCTGTGAGAAATGATTTCACTAGCTGGAAAACAGCATTTATTCATATGTATATATATTAGTCTTTCTAATATAACCCTTGTCATATAAAATTTCTTCAAAGTTACTCCAGTCAGCGTATTTTTCCTCATCTTCCTGAATGTGGTTGTCACTCATTTATAATTCAGAATTATTGTATTGCATAGGTTGCATTCCATTCTGATATCCTTCCGCTCCTTTGTTGATTTTTAAAAGTTTCTTCTATTCCGCTGATTTTTTTTTTTTTTCAGTGCTGGGGATCGAACATCAGGCCTTTGCACTGAGTTACATCCCCATCCCCTTGTTTTAGTTTCTTTTTTGTATTTTCAGACAGGAGCTCACAAAGTCACCAATTTGCCCAGGCGAGTCTTGAACTTGTGATCCTCCTGCAGCAGGCTCCCAGACTGCTACAATAACAAGCCTGAATTTTTTTTTACAGATTTTTATATGTGCTTAAACAAAAGCACTATGAATGAAGATGAGACTTGTGAATGGTAAACCACCCTACTAGGAAAAATATGGGAGAGATTCCTATGAGCCACTAGCCAGAATATTTTCGTTAAAACGTCAAAATAACTCCTTTTACTTTTAATTAAATATATCTTTATCTGATACATAAAAAACATAAATATGTACACTCATGAGGTAACTTGATGTTTGGATATGCACTTATACTGTGTAATTTTTAAATGAGTTTAAACATATTGACCTCATTAAACACACATCATTCCTTTATTGTCAAAACTTTCAAAATCCTTTTTTCTAACTTTTTCAAATTACAATGTATTATCATTATCTAGAATCCCCTACTGTGCATTAGCCCAACTGAACCATATTTTTCAGTACTCAAGATTGAATGTATACCTTTCCCACTGAGCTATATATCCCCAGAAGTACTGTTGTTGTTATTTCTTTTGAGACCGCAACTCACTAAGGCAACTCACTAAGTTGCACAAGCTGCCTTGAATCTGCATTTCTCACACCTTTGCTTCCCGGATTTCTGCATGACATACTTGTGCCACTGCACCCAGTTAAAAATAGTTATTTCTGTCTAAGTATCACAATACTCATTTAAAACTTCTTTCCATCAGTCTCTACCACCTGTCTTCCATAACCTCTCTTAACCACCGTTCCGATCTAAATTTCTTAGAAATCTTTTTTTTTAACTTCATATTTCACATATGAGTGAGTTCATGCTGTAGTTGGTTTTCTACTTAAGTGAAGGAAGTGACTTACTTCACCTAACCTAATGCTATCCATGTTGTACCAAATGATAGGATCCCATTATTTTTGTGACTAAATGATATTACCTTTATATACGTACCATACTTTTTTCATCCCCTCATTGATTGATGAACAAGTTGGTTTCCGTTTTTAGTTATTATGAATCGTGGTGCCACGAACATGGGAATGCAGATATCTCTTAAACATACTGATTTAATTTCATCAAAATGTGTGTACCCAGGAGTGGGGTTGTTAGATCACATAATAGTCCTATTTTTAATTTTTTTCAGGAATTTCCACACTTTTTTCATAATTGCTATTCTATTTTACATTCCTATCAAAGATCTGTAAGAGTTTCTCCTTCTCCACATCCTCACCAGCACCCGTTATCTTTAGGGTAATAGTGCTATTTAGGATATTTCTTATTTTTGGATAACAGTCATTCCTACTGGAGTATGAAGACATCTCATTTGAGTTTTGATTTGCATTCTGCTGATGATTAGTGATATCGGAGACATACATACATATATATATATATATATATATATATATACACGTCAGCTATTTTTCTGTCATCTTTGGAGAAATGTCTGTTTCAGTCTTTTGTCCTTTTCTTCTTTTGAATTGTTAGATTTCCTGGTGTATCTTGGATGTCCAGGATGTCCATCACTTGTATAGTTTGGAAATATTTTCTCCCATTTCAGTAGGTTCTATCTGAATGCTTCTGATCATCTCTCTGGCTGTGCAGCTGTCCAGTTTGATGTAATCCTGTTTACCTGTATTTGCTGTTGTTTCCTATGCTATGGAGGTCTGATCGAACATCATTTTCCACACCCATATTCTGATGTCTCCCTTATACTTTCTTCTACTGATTTTGTGATTTCAGTCCTTACATTTTAGACTTTAACCCATTTGAAGTTGATTGTCATAAATGGGTGGTTAGATATGTATTTTCCTCAGTCTGTCTGTGAACTTCGTATTTCCCAACACTATGCCTTCAGAAAACTGTCCTTTCTTCATTGCTTCTTCTCTTAGTCTTTATCAAAATTTGGGGATGGGTTTATGTCTGTGCTTTTTATTCTTTTCAACTGGGCTGTCTGTATTTATGCTTTCTAAATGTGTTTTTATTTATAGGTAACCTATTTATAAACAAATTATATACGTGTGTATACATAAAATTTATTATGGCCAGGAGAATTATAATGCAAGCCTGAATAAAGCTGATACACAAAGGCAAAGAGTTGCCTTGTTGAAATTATTTTAGATGACCCCAATATTTTGCCTCTTATGAGTATCTAAATAATCTGGAAGCTTCTATGAGACTTGATTTTTGAGTCTCAAAAAATTCAGTGTGTAGATCAATTTGTACAAATGTACAAGTAATGAGAATTGAGTGTAATCAGTTCCAAAACCCTAAAATGTCCTCTGTGATTCCCCAAGTAAAATACCACTTTTTGCCAAATGCATGGCAATCACTGACATACTTTCCATCACAATCATTTTGCCTGTTCCAAGTGAAATATGAGTAGGTCCTTAAAATATGTGACAATTTCTGCCTGGTTTCTGTCATTTATCAAATGCATATATCATTCATCTGTATTTTATTAATAGTTCCTTAATATATTGCTGTTTAGTATTCCACTACATGAATAAATTACAGTTCACCTGTTTACTTATTGAATAACATGTTGATTAGCTTCATAAACTTCAAAAAAATTTATAATTTTTTTAAAATAATAGACATTTTTGTAAAAATTTTATACGGTCACAGGTTGCTAAATTTATTGGAAAAATACTTAGCGTAACTGATAGATTGAATACTAGGCCTATATTTAGCATTGCTAGGAGCTTAAAAACTTCTTAAAGTGGTTATATCATTTGGCATTCTTATCACCAGAGAAGGGAATTTTGTGTTGCTACACATGTCTTTTCGTTGCTCTTGCTCACTATTTATTTATTATTTTGTCATGCTAAAGATAGAAACGAGGCCTTGTGCCTGTCGAGCAAGCCATATATCACAGAGCTGCAACTCAACTGCTCACTTTTTAAGTTGGAATTTTAAAGTTTTAAGGCAATTGTATGTTGTCGGTCATGGCCAGGCCACCTGAACAGAGCAGCTTTGGAGCCCTGCACAGGACAGCCAGACAGAGTGGGGCGTAAAGCATGGCCGGCCGTTGGCCTCAGGGCCATTGTCTTCTTTCTTCTGCAGCAGCCTGCTGTAGGTCCAAAGTGTATTTCCTTTGTGCACAAACACTCACTCTGCAGAACACTTCTTGCTTCTTTTCTCCCTGCATTGAACTTTAATGACTATAAAACACTGCAATACCTCATTTCCTGTCCAATTCTTTGTTCAGAACAATAAGAACTTAGAAAAGTTCGTGGGAAGAATATAGCATCCCAATACCCAGTCACACTACTCTTTCTCTGCTTGGAGCAAGCGAATAGAAAGGATCCTCAACCTTCATTTCCAGGCACAAAACCTGGCTAACAATCATTCTTTCTGGTCATAGCCAATAAGATTGATTTCTTTCCTTTTTCGTGTCAGTAACTCTGAGGAGGGCAACCATAATAACCTTATAAAGGTGATATGTAAAGATCAAGAAATATTTATACTTTTGTTTCGTTCTCCCTTCTATGATAAAGCACAGTATCTCATGGAAGTCAACTTAATTTCTGGAGTACCAGATTTATTTCTGGAGGAAGGAAGGTCGCACAGAAAAAGCAAGCAGCATTTGCAGGGAGCTGAGAGACTCATGCTTAGACTTGCCATGTCCTATGCTATTTAACTAAGAATTATTTTGAGACAATTATTTCGCTACACAATACTTCTTACTGCATGTAAATATCCTTCAGTGTTCTTTGTGTCTATCCTAATTGGCAATGTTAAATTCTATAATAATGACAATTACTGGTGATGAAATTGGAATCAAAAGGAGTATTCACCTTACTGTAAATTACATTTACATTGCAAAAACAATTAGGAATGTAACATGTAAATTTGATAAAAATTCTGATTAGACTTTACATTTTGCAATGTACCTAACAACAATAATAATAAACTGAATACTTGATGCAAGGGAGTCTCCTATTAAATAATGTTTTGTTTGTTTTTATTATGCATATTGGTATTTGTTATTTTAATATGAAAGTGATTATAAATTTTTTAAAGTAAAATTATTTTTGTATTTGAAAAATTCATTATTATAGGTAAGTTATAGAAATGTATCTAAAGTTATTTGTAAGTTAAAATATATTTAGAAGTTTCATATATAAATATTCTTTTGTCTATAATTGCTAAATGTTTAACAGCATGAGGTAAAATTATTTTCAAATGAAATATCTGAAAACAATGTCAGGAAGTAAAATATTGGCTCCCCAAAAATGTTGAAAGTAATTTACCCTTATCCTTCTTTATTCTCAGAGTAAACCTCTCATATCTAATCGCCTCATAAATAAATAAATAAGCACACAAACCACATGCATGCACAACCCTCCATATATTCTAATACAAATTTCTGATAATATAACATATACATGTGCATATGGTTGTGAGCCACATATATGTGCAGGATGTTATATTGTCTATTAAATATTATTTCCACAGAAGTACTTTGGATTGGAGGATCATTATATTTAATAGTCATAAATAAGTTGATCATTTCTTTTTCTCATAAAAATTCTCAAAATCTCTTCATGAAGGTAAACTTATTTCCATATTTATAGACCTGCCATTGTCAACATCAGTGAAGTCTGAGATACACCTCCAAGATATAAAATGGACAGCATGAAATCAAAACTATTAGAATTTGTTGCAAAATTAAAAATTCTACTTCTCCTAGCTTGCTCGTACAATTTTATTAGTGCTCTGAATTTAGAAATGAAGCTGTTTGAATCAATCCCATTTGAAATGCCCGCGAGCACCAGCCATCATCAATGATCATCTTCCTGACTGCCTGCTACAAGTCACATAAATGCGCTGTGACCGGCCTGTGCTGTAACTGTCCTTTAACACACTGCCGCCCTGATCACTGTTGGAGACCTATCAATCTGCTGACAAGAATATCATCACTTAGGAGATATTCAATACAGAAAGAAGGCTAGAATGAAAATAAAGTTCCTTAGGATCATTTTTGAAAACAAAATACAGGGGATGGGGATTTAGCTCAGTGGTTAGAGTGCTTGCCCTGCAAACACAAGGTCCTGAGCTACATCCCCAGCACGAAAAAAAAAAAAAAAAAAAAAAAAAAACCTGTGATAATTGTTTTATGACTAAGGAGAAAAGGTTTGCCTCTTGATTTGATGATATAAAGTCATATCACACCTCTCCAATACCGACGATGACTTAACACAGTGACAAAAGACATAATTTAAGAATTCTGCTTCATGTCTGCTAATGTTCTCCATTATTGATTTTTAAATGCTTTACAGTTAACTTTACTTTGGATTCCTCAATCATAATGAGGAGTACTTAATGTTAAAGCAATATTAAATTATCAAAAATATTAAGTATCTGAACTTAATCTCCCTAAAAGCTGTATGACATATAGCTCTGAAACATTTTCTTTCTCTCTGTGCCTCCTGGCTGCCATGAAGTAAGCATTTTCTTCCACCACACAACCGCCTCCATGATGTTCTCCCTCATGGAAGCCCAGAAAACAAAACAAAACAAACAAAAAATAAACAGAGTCAAATATACATGACCCAAAACTCTGAAACCAAAAGCCAAACCAAAACTTTCTTCCTTGTAAGTTGTCTGCTTCAAGCATATTGTCATAGTTAACAAAAGCTGACTAACATATATATCATTTTCTTGTAGTTTAGTATAAAATAATTTTGTTTATTCACATAAAGCTCAGGTAGTTAAATGTGAGATTATTACTATGAGAAAAATATAACTATAGTTTACTATGTGTTGGTTTTTTGTTTGTTTGTTGTTGTTGTTGTTTTACCAAGAACACGTATTGGTGCATTGTATACATAATGATCACATTTGTCATGGTTATTTTGTACCTGTACATGATGTATCTTGGCCCCCTTCCCTTTTCCCACCCCTCCTTTCCTTTTCACCCTTTCCTTAATTACAGCAGGTTTATTTACATTTTTCCATTTCTTCCCTTTTCCCTTTCTTTCCCTTTTCTCTTCCTTCTTTTTCCCCTTTTCCCTTTCTAGTTGTCCTCTCTTTAGAATATTATCTTTCTTTTTCCTAATATCTATTATGACTCTTTGTTTTTATGTAAAATTATGGTTTCTCATAACAGAGAAACAATTTGATGTGTACTCATTAGTGACTTATTTCACTTAAGAGTATGTTCTCAAGTTGCATCCATTTACCTATAAATGACTCTAGTTTATCTTTTTTTATGACAGAGTACTACCCCATTGTGTAGAAAAATCATATCTTCTTTAGCCATTCCTTAGTTGTTGGGCATTTTGGTTGTTTCCAAGACTTAGCTATTGCAAATCATGTTGCTGTGAACGTGGTTGTGCATATACCCCTATGGTACGAGGTTTTTCAATTCTTCTGGGAAGATACCAAGCAGAGGAATAGCTGGATCAAATGGAACCTCAAGATTTATTTTTTTTTGAGGAGTCTCCATAACGATTTCCATAGATGTTACACTAGTCTATGTTCCCATCCACAGTGGAGGAGGGTACCTTTTTCCCTGATGCCCCGTCAGCACTTGTTGTTGGTTAATTTCTTGATAATAGCTGTTCTTTCTGGAGTGAGATGGAATTTCAGCGTTGTTTTGATTTGCATCTCTCAAATGACCAGTGATGTTGAACATTTCTTCATATGTTTATTTGCCATTTTTATTTCTTCATCTGAGAAAAAAACAGAAGACCGTACAAAAGGTCTAAAAAAGATTATTTACAGAAGTAATGACAGAAAACTCCCCAAGCATGAGAAGAGAGCTTGACGTACAGATAAGCGAGGCATATAGAACTCCTACTACTCATGACCAAAATAAATCTATGCCAAGACATATAATACTCAAGATTCCAGAAATTCAACAAAAGAACAGAATAGTGAAAATTGTTAAAGAAAAAAAAAAAAAGAAATCACCTATAAACGTAAATCCATCAGAATCACAGCAAACTTCTCAACACAAACTCTTAAATCAAGGAAAGCCTGGAGCAAAATATTTCAAGCCTTAACAGAAAACAATCTCCAACCCAGATTGATGCACCCGGCAAAAGTATCTTTCAAATTCAACAATGGAATAAGATATTTCCACAACAAAGAACAACTGAACAAATTTATGACCTCCAAGCCATCTCTACAAAATATTCTGAAGGATGTCCTAGAAAAGGAAAAAGGAAACTTCAACTACCAGAACACTAATAAAAAGAATCCACCAGGCAAGAAAAACAGTTAAACAGAAGGGAAAAACAGAACCAACAACAGAAAAGATCTATGACAAAGATAAGTCAATACATAACAGCTGTAACCATCAATGTAAATGGTCGCAACTTGCTAATCAAAAGAAACAGACCAGCAGAATGGATCAAGAAGCAAGATCCATCAATATGCTGCATACAAGGGACATATTTAACCCCAAAGAAAATTCATAAACTGAAAATCAAAGGATGGAAAACAGTATTTCATGCAAACGGAACTCAGAAAAAAGTAGGGGTAGCTATCCTAGTCTCAGACAAAAAGAACTTCAAACCAAGACTGATCAAGAGGGACAAAGAAGACCATTACATACTTTTTAAGGAAAAACTCCAAGAGGAAGAAATAACAATCATTAATATTTATGCACCAAAGATTGGTGCACCTAACTACATAAAACAAATATTAAGGAACATGAAAGATCAAATAAACACTAACACAATTATAATGGGAAACTTCAATATCCCACTGTCACAGATGAACTAGACAAAAAATTAATAAAGAAATCAGAACTGATTCAAATCTGTGAACAAATGGACTTAGCAGATGTATACAGAGTGTTCCACCCCACAACAGCAGAATACACATTCTTCTCAGCTGCACACGGGACGTTCTCCAAAACAGACCACATACTAGCTCATAATTTGTGTCTTTATGGGTGGCTTTTTTTCCTTAATGGGTGGCTTTAACCACATGCAATAAAGCACCTTTTCACATCAAATTTTGTTATTAATAGATTTTTAAAGAATATATTCATGCAGTGTATTTGAAAGCAGAAAATAGATTCTATTTTTCTTTGTTTTAAACTACGAGCAGAGAACTATCAAAATGTCTCGAGATTTTCCTTTTTACAGTCTCATGTTTGTTTCCTAATAAATATTAATTAAATTGCAGTAGGCTATTTAAAATTATCTGATTGCATTTTGTTTATACAACATTTGTTGAGTCCATATTATTGATTCCCCTTATCTTCTACAAAAGCCAAATGTAAAGATGAAAATATATTATTACTACTTTGTGGTGTCAGAGATTCTGAAATCAAACCTACAGACTCTTGCCTGCTAGGCAAGTGTTCTACCTAAAATATATTTCAGCCTCTGAATGTGAAAATACATTATGCTTCCTTCGTATAATGTGAGGCATCAGTAATGCTAATTATAACTTTTACTCAAACATCAATGAATTGAAAAACCTTATAGACTACTTGCAAATCCAAGAACGTTGCTCTTCTTTTTAGCCTGTTAGTGCATTGATTCTGCCTGTGTGAGTGTGTTCGTGTGTGTGTGTGTGTGAATGAATGAAAGATTATACTGAAGTTTAAACTATTAGTTCTCCTTTTCACAAACTCAGTTATATTGATTACTATGATGCTTTTTCTGAAAAATATCCCCAAAATGTTTTTAATTCTTCTATAGAAAAATGTAAATTACAACAAAAAAATTACATAATCAGCCAAACTTTCCACGTGCCGCTCTTATAAAATGTTGCTAATAACATCTAAGTTGAACAATTATTTTAAGATCATATGAGATGGTATTTGTAATTTTAAAGATTATAAACATGATTTTACATTCTTTTCTGGAAAAGGCTTTGGTAAAACAATATAAGAACAGTTAATAGAGGGCAGTACATAGTCAGGGTCTGAAAAAGACATAAGATGAAATATATTCAGAAATAGGACTAAAATGTTTGGAATATAAATTTCTCTTTCATTCTGGAATTTCTTTCTCTGTTGAATCATTCAGAGCTTCTTTTTAACATTCGCATACCTAGGAGGTTGAAATTGAAAATGTGCTTCTGGATGCACTTTGGAGTTGATCTTAGTGAATGTACCTTGATGCATTGAGATAAAATTAGAAAGGTGGTCCCAAGATGCCTGCGAAGATGTAGTGTCAGAATAGAGGAATGGATGTCCTTCAATGGTAAGGGTGATACCTTCACAAATGTTCTAAGTGAAGAAAGTATAAATAAAATTTATCTAAAACTCAAACTACAATATTCCTTTCCAATTCTACCTGAGAAATAGTTTCTTGTGTAAGTAAAGAATACAGTTGCAGTACCAGCTCTAGAAACACAACTTTCTTATAATCTTTTCATAAAACCTGTTTATCTTATGACAGGACTGCTCCTGTAACTCAGTGTGGTTGTAGTTTTAGGCATTTCAAGTATAGATACATGACATCTGCTTGCCAGGTACATGCCTATGAAATCAATTCTCCATGCCTTCTTCAAACCACTTATCCAAATGATTACTTTGTAAAACTGTAATTTTTATGACCACCTGTGTTCTAAACAGAATACAATCACTCCCCAAAGAACCATTAGTTCTCAGTTATAACAGTCTGCATTTCATTTTCAAGCCACAAGCTAGACATACTGATACATTAAGTTTTCCTTTCTCTTTTCTTTTTAAAATATAGTCTTTTATTCCCATAATATATAAATATTTTAAAAAGAAGATATTAATAAGATGTCTGAGAGTTACTACATAAGAGAATAACACTGGCTGGGATGTAGCTCAGTAATAGATTACTTGGGTAACATGCACAAGACTCCAGTACTTCAAAATAAATCAATAAATAAATTTGGAGAGAGAGTGGGAGAGAGAGAGAGAGAGAGTCCAATTTTAGAAATGTATTATTTAAATCTCGGAGTTTAAAACAGCTCTCCAAACACTGCTCTTCTAGGATTTCTTTTGACAAGTTCTACATAGTGTGATTAGAAATATCTAATATCTGTGGCATTTAAGAAATGACAAATAATGTTTAGAAATTCATTCATTCACCAATAGTAGTGGATCAGAGTTGCTTTCCATTGGTATATCTAGATTTAGAGATTTATATGAAGTTATGGTTTTCATAATACTAGTAATAGTCATTTTGGGGGATATGAAGAAAAATTTAGAGAGCTATATATTCTATATTTTTATTAAAGTATGTGAAATAGAATAAGTGAAATTGAACAGAATTAAAAATAGTTCATTCTGCATAAAGTATTTGAATAGTTTTAAAATATATGTCTCATTATACTTGTACCATGCATAAGCATGTCATATGTGGTTCAAGGGTAAAGGTGTTTCATACTATGACTAAATATGGATAAAATCCACATGCCTTGGGCTAATTATCTTGGATACACGATATCTAGTTGCCAGGTAAATGCCCATGAAGTCGATATAAATACTTAATCAATGTTGAAATAAACATTTAGGTTTATTTGACAGAGAATTTTACCTACTTGATAACACAGTGCTAATGTCAAAGCAGAAGAACAAAGGAATGTGCTTCTATATATCTCTTAGAGAGGGAAGAAGTTGAGGTAAGAATAAATTCTGAGAGTTCCTGGTAATCATAAATCAATTTTGTAAATTCTTTTTTGGCGATTTTGCTAATGTAGAATTTAGAATTCTACCTGAACATTTGAGTATACAGTAAATGTCAACAATTTGTAGAATCTACATTAGTTGTCTTAATGCCATCTTACTTACCTTGAAAAACAATTTCATAGGTAACATTTGCAACTTGAAAAAAATAAGTCTCTGTTTTTAAGGTCAAATGGATTGTTGGCAGAGAGAAATTTTACTTTTTCATTATCCTCTGTAAACTGGATTTTCGCTAATAATACGTGCAGAAAAGAACACAGAGTAGTCCAAAAATTAATCTGTGTTGTAGTGTAGTTAATGTTCATAATCTCATAATTGCTCTAAAATAATATTTAAAAACAAAACTAAGCTTTGAATTTTCCCAATTATTCTAAATATCTTAATTACATGTCAGTTAAGAAAAACCAGAAAACAAAACAAAACATCATTTAAACCTAACACGATGGAACCCAAGAAAACATTGTTATAAAGGCTAGAGTGCTTCACACCCAATCCACACGTGCCAGACTTACAAACAATAGGAAATTATGACCTACACACATGTAAAAAGTCACTGGCAGACCTAAAAATGACAAAGAAAGAGTTAGCAGGAAAAGATTTTGAAAAATGCTGTTAAATTTTGATGTTCATGCGTAGACAGTACAGTGAATGTGAATGTGTTGAGAGAAACAGAAAAATAAAACTCAAAAGAAATGTCTAGTGATTAAAACTACAATATCACAAATGAAAGTCATACCAGATATATGTAGCAACTCAGCAGACACCGTAGGTGAAAGGACCAAAGAATTTGAGGATAGCTATATCAAAATATCCATTTTTAAGAACAGGAAAAAACAAAAAAAATCAATGACTGCATGAATTTGTAGGAGTAAAAGAAGGAGTAAAGTAAAAAATATATGTTTTTTAGAATTTGATAAAAAATACTAATTAGCAGCACTAAAGCTCTAAAACCACAAATCAAAGTAAAACTAAAGGAAACTCCACGAAGGCACATTATAATCCAACTGGAAAAAACAAAATTTGATAAAAACGTTACTCTTAAAGGCAAAGAAAAGAGACACCTTAGGTGTTAAAAAAGAAAGAATAAAATGACAACAAATGTAGAAAAGGCACAAGCCAGAAGACAGGCGATTGGCACTTTTTAAAACTTTGAAAGAAAAATACTATCAACTTCAAATTTGTTACCAGCAAAATACTTTTCAAAATGAAGGCAAACTACATACTTTAGCAGGCCATAAAAAGTCAGAATAATTTATATTTTGTCAGTTCTGTCTCCTCTAACAACACACCATAGACAGTGGCTTAGACAACACACTTTTATTTCTTAGTGTGCTAGAGACTGGGAAGACCAAGATCGAGGTTTGGACTGATTCAATTCCAGAGGCGGACTCCACTGGCCACACACAGCTGCCTTCTCCCTGTGCCCTGGGACGGCACGTTATCTTCCTACAGGGACACTAATCTTACCACGCGGACTCTGCCGTTAGCACGACAAGAAATACAGAAGGAAGTTCTTCAGACATAAGGAGAATAATTCCGGCCGCAAATTTAGATTTCCATCGAAAATTACACAGTGGTGGAAAACTGGTAAATTAGTGTGCAGACATAAGATGCCTGTTACTCTTTTCATTCTTTTAAAAATTGTGTTTAAGTGGGCTTGGTGGTGCACGCTTATAATCCCTGCACTCTGGGAGCATGGGGCAGGAGGACCACAGATTTCAGCCCAGCAAGGACAACTTAGCTAGACCTGGTCTCAAAATAAAAACTACACACAAGTTTTCTAGCAAATATGTTATTCTTATTACAGTATTATTCAAATATATTTCATTATTGCTCCTCATCAAAATAGTTGCTAATTCTGACGGTTGTACACTTTTTATGTCATTAATAGGTCTATTTATTATTAATATTGTTACTGTAATTATAGTCACAATCACAGTACCTAATGTTGAAAATTCACTCCTGTTTTACTTATGGTATGCTCACATCATATATTCTGTGTTCTTTCTCAGGCCTCTAGTGTTTCTACTTCTCTTATCCCTCATCTACTTGCAGAACTTTATTTTTCTGCATCTCCTCACACCTGAACTTTTCCTAATGTGCAGCTCATCAGTCAACATCAAATAAAAGTGTTCTACGTGATCTCTACAGCATCGTCAGTTTGTAAGACTTTTTACTGCTTGTACTCGTCTTGTTCATTTATTTGTTCATATTGTAGTTTTAGCATTTTACCTCATAGAGACAAAGGTAACAGTTATGAAGTCTACATTCTTGGCATCTAGAAAGATAGCTTTGCAAGCAGTTGTACTTTTAGAAAATAAATGATTGAATAAATTTTTTGAAATACCTCAATACTCTTACAGTTTTGTTTGGTTTCTTTATACGTGCTCTCTAGACTTGACTTCTTTGTTGTTTTTTTTTCATATTTTAGTCAGTTTCAAATTTTTGGAAGTACAGATATTGGAATGTGCTCATTCCACCTCTGACAGGACTGTCATGCCCCGAACCTACTCTGTCCAGATAGGCCAACCCAATCTAGTGTTCACAGTCTGTGCTTGTACAACACACACACACATACACACACACACCCACTCACCTTTGCGTTATTCCTCCTCCCCAAGTTCCAGTTTACATACAGTTCCATAAGAGTGTCCCCCAGTTCTTGGCCTCCCACCTCCTCTCTCAGACCACAGGAACGATCTCTTGTGCTGCCTTAAGCTCACTCTGTTCTCTTACCTTGTAACAGAACACTCAGTTCTTTAATCATTTGCCTCCACAGGGAGTAATAAACTTCTTCAGGACAGTTTTTTTCATGCCTTGTTTGTTTTGCTTCCTGTTTTATGTTCTTTGTATTTTGTATGTAGGAACTAAATATACATATTCAATGTCTGAGTGCATCCTAAATTCTCTTATTTTATCTGCCTTTTTTGATTACAAGAAAATAGTCACAATGATATCTACTTTCTGTCATCTAAAAATAAACTGAGCTGTCCTCCTCTTTACTTTATTGTTACAACTCTAAATGGGTGCATCTTTGCCCTTCCACTCTGATTACTGATTATTCTGACTGCATGGCAATCTGATAACAATTTTTTAGCCTGCACTGAAGATCTGAAGATATATTTCATTGTTCTGGAGTCATTTAATAATCTATGCAGGACAAAGTGAGTTTGAGAGACAACATAGGAAACATTACATTATTTTATTTCTGTTCCTTAACATCATGATATGTTTTCATCTGAATGCAATTTCTACATAAAATTCTATTTCACCCCAAGTGCTTCGTTAATACATGTGAATTCTTTTTTGGAGCATAATGATGTTTTAAAATTAATTGCTTTCTACAAATTTTATGTAGTCTCTTTTATTTTCCCTCTCTGTCTTTTGGCCCACTTGCTAGAAAATGTGTTGTGCTATTCTAATTATCAACACAAACATACACATACCACGTCATGATAGTTCATTTCAATATACAGAAAAATGTTCTACGTACCTCTTCTTAATGGTAAATTTTTATTTTGCCTACTCCATGTAAGAGAAAAAACATTAAAGTAAAATTTCCAGTTTCATTTTTACTGCTCATTAAGAGTAAAACAAAACAATCTAAACTTACTTAATACTCTAATTTTCCAAATAAAATTGCATGGTACTTTAATATTAGTGTGATAATAGAAATGAGTTGAATAGAAAATAAAGAATTTTTTAAAAGCTTTATAATACATTTTGAGTTTTTAATTTGTTCTCATTTTAGTAATTAAGAAATAAAATATAACAATAGAAATAAAACAGCAGGGATTTATTAAGAAAAGAAACAGTGCCTTCTAATTCATAAGTCAAATACATCAAAGATACCATTTAATATCCATTTCAAACTGTTCATTAGAAAAATTGTGTTTAATTAACAATATTTTTGGTTTTATCATTTTCTGAAACTGATAAAAGCAGTGAAACAAAATTTTGAGAAAATAATAATAATATGTGTCTGTATACAATAATCAAGGCAGCCTGGTACCAAGCATTGGGTCTGAAAGGCGCCAGCTCTGCCATGTAACTGAGCATTCTGGAAGCCTGAAAGAATGTTAGATAAAGCTACTTTCATTTACATCAGAAATCCATTAACCACTGATCCTAAATAGCAGGGCTAACGTAATGGATGGCTGGGTCTCTGCTTGTTATTTAGGCTTGATTTTAAAGGCTGAGTAGGCAAACATAGTGACTCTTAATAGAACCAGAAGATAAGCAAAATTATAACTGAGACAAAATAGCTGCAAATTACACTGAATAGAATGTTACTTAAAAATATAAATCAATCACAATTTAAATTCCAGAATATAGAATTTCATTAGATGTGTATATGATCATTTCTTAAAATCAGAGCAACACTAAAAACACTATACTGTTTTATGATGCGCCGGGCACCGTTCTAAAACTTGTACAAGTATGAACTCCTCTCACCTGAGGATCACAGAATCTCCCTGAGGCGGACACTTTTACCATCACATTTATACACATGGAGGAACTGACCTCCCACTTGGAGGGACTTGATCTGGCTCCCGAAGCTGAAAGGCAGAGGGCCTATGCTCTGTTCCCGGACATGCTGACTGAAGGCTATGCCCACAACCTTCCCTTAGTGCTGCCTTTCAAATCAATCATTGGTAAAATCTGTTTGGTAAAGTGTTCCTGGAATGGGTCTTATTAAAAAGAAATGAATAAATTCATACAAAAATAATTCTTTCCTCTCTGTCTTTCTCTCTCTTTCTTTCTCTCTCACAGGATTCTATTTGGTAAGAAGAGTAAAGTGTTAGCATACTTTTTCACAAAAACCAGATGAATCATTTAAACCTTGAAACTACATGCCCTTGTATCACATGTAATAATGTGGCAAAGTTTCAATAACATAATTTATCAAAGGCAAGTTATGATTGAGAGTTCAAAAAAGATACTGATGTGAAGGGTTTATTTCAAATAATGATACATTTTAAAATCCAATTTCTGGATACGACAAAGGATTAAATTGTTTTTATGCCATTTGTATACTTCAGGCTAGATTTGTATCCCATCGGTATGTGTTTTTAGACAAGCAAAGCCACATTGTATTGTTGTTAGTATTTATCCATGAAAATTTCTGTATCTTCTTCATTGAAGGAGTTATGTTTTTGTTTTGTATTTTGTATGTGTTTTAGAACTTCCTCATTCTAATTCTGTTCTATAGTTGTGTAACCAAGTAAATATTTGGTAAATGGAATAAAAGCTCATTTATTAAAATAGAGAGGATTCATAAATTGTATAAAATATATTTTTCTACTTTATTCATTTTATTTCAGTAGTATTCTGATGTAATAAAATTTATTAAAAATAGTTAATTGTATAATTTTGTCTATGCTTGCTATGATAATACAATTATTACTCTATAATCAAACACAATTACTTACTAAGGAATGATCACTGAGTATTATTATTGGGTAAAATGAGGGTCTAAAACTAACTATCCTGTATAGCATAATGAAGTTTAATAATGGATAGACAAACCACTTTGGTAGCATTTAAAGACCTTCTGAGCTTACTTGAATACAAAGCAGTTTACTGTCAATCAGTATGCCTGCATAAATAGTGTCTATTTCCACCACTCATGAAGCTTTCCTGTTGAGGCTAACGAGGCAGCCGATAGCAAAGTGAATTTGGAATCATTGAGCATCCGTTTCTTGTGTATATAAAAGATAACAAATTGTTCCTTAACATTTCGTATAATTCCTTAATGTTTACATTATAACTTCATAAACGCTTTTTTTTATTTCCCAAGGAATCCATGGGATATACTGTAACATCAGATTTTTTGTTAAATATGTGAACATTAGTGACATTGTTCTTTTATGTCCTGTACATTTTAAGAACTTGAAGTTACAGAGAAAAATTAAAGCAAGAGATTAGAAACTCAAAGTTGTGCATAGAAATAAAAATATTTTAAAGACACTACGTATCTATACACACACAGTGCCTGTTGATAAGAGATATATGTGGAAGGTAGCCCTTGAACAACTAGAAAAAGAATACAAAGCTACTTGAGTATAGAGTAAGGTCCATGTGACATAGAAAAGGAAGTAGTGGAGCCTAAACTCTACGTGCAAGTGTTTCTGGGGCGGTGTAGTGCATTCAGGATATTCAGGAAAGCAGACTAAATGTAGTAGAAATTAAGATGGTGCTGAAAATGACCATCTTACATATAATATTAAATATTAAATATAATAACCTTAGTATGAAGACATGTTTTCTTAATCCCCAAAATGAAATTGGTGTTGAATCATGAATGTGCTTGTATAACAGTTGATGAAATTTTGGTTTTATACTTATAGGCCGTGTGAAAATATTGACAGAGGGACATAACATACACATGCACACATACTTATACACACAGAAAAGAGTATATGATATATTCACATGTGTCTGTGAATGTATCATATAGTTATATACAAGTGCATTACTTAATTTACAACTAGCTTTCTCTTACTAAATTAAATAATGTAACGAAATAAGTCACGACTGAAGCAATTTGAAGTAACCAATGTCATGGTCATTAAATTTTCACATCATATAGGGAATAAAATTTTCCTCATAAACTACAACTAGCGTTTCAAACATGTTTTTCAAGACACAAATATTTGTGAATTAAATAAAAATGCTTTGGGATTATAAAATAAAGTCTAGGTTATTCTGAAGTTATTTCTCATTACATAAAAAATAGTTCATAGAGGAAGTTCTTGTGGCTCTTTAAATGTGAGAAAAAAATCATTTCTTAGTAAAATTTTCTCAGTCATTCATCAAACATGAATAAAACACCTCCATAGGACAGGTGGTTAACATAATTACAAGGCTATTGAAGTTACTGCCTTTGTTGTTTAATATGGACATACGAAATTGAAAAATAAAAGACTAATTATTATCTTAAAATGTAATCTATAAAAACAGCAGGCTTTTAATCAGAGTACATGTCACTTAAAATATGTGAGATGGAAAGAAGGATTAAATTTCCAACAAAATTTAGAAGGTGAAATTCATACCAGATATTAAAGAGAATGATGTCATTACTAACAATTAAGTAACTCATTTTTTAGAAAAAATATGTTCTCTACGCCAAAAGTAAGTTTTTAGATATCTCACAAAAGTAAGTTTATAGAAATCTCACGAAATACAGGAGCATTTATCTATGTTCCAGGTAATATACAGCTGAGCTGTGGACCTCACCTGGCCAGGACATTGTATGTCCCATTCACGTTGATTCTCAGGTTTCCTTTGCTTAAATTTCTCTGTTCTCTTCTTTAGAAATCAGCATCCTTTATGCAAAGCAGAGTGGCAGGGCAGGAGGCGGGACAGAAGAAGAAAAGCTCACTCATGGCCAAGGATACACCGAAGCTAGCTGAAGCAGATTGGTTCTCACCCAGATGTGACATCGTTCGCAAAATTAGTAGGGGACAGGAACACAGAGAGACCTGAAGTGAACCTCAGCAGCCATCCGTAAAGCATATTTGAAATTCCTTTTGCTATGAGTTTATAGCTGTTCTTAAAAAGAAAACTTTTTTTTATTAGCTCACTATTTAAGATGCATTATCTTCATTATACAAATGAAGAAACAGAATATAGGGGAAATTATGTTCCATAACTATCTTAGTTACTTTCCTGTCAGTGGGACACAACACCCCACACCCACAATTTAAAGGAGGAAAGGTTTGTTTTGGCTCACAGTTTGTAGATGGCAGCTCTGTAGCCTGCTGCCTCCAAAGCAGGGTGGCACAGCTGAGGGACGTGGCAGAGGATGAACTGCTCATGGTGTGATATCAAGAAGCACACAGGGATCAAACGCAGAGAGAGGGACACAGACTCTTCCAGGCCAGGCGCCCAGTGACCCACATCTTCGAACCCGGCTTTAAATCCCAGCATCATATTGACCTATAAACTCTTCTGTGGACTAATCCACAGACAAATGTCCCATTTCAAAAGTGAGAAATAGTGAGATAGAAAGAAATGGCACTAAGGCAAATCCAAAATCCAGCAGGGCAAAAATTAAATCTGTAATTTCATATCCGGCCCCCTGAGAAAACTGTGGAGAGATTGGAATTCCAAATGGCTTGGGTCGTAGCCCCCGTGGCCTCTCTCTCGAGCTAGCTTTGCCTACTTCTTGTGGCTTTCCTAAGACATTCCACGTTTGTTGCTTTTCAGACAACCTGGAGTCAGACACTCTGGAGTCTCCTAGAGGCTTTGGTCTCGCAGATTCATGAACTGCCCTCTAGGGGCACACTGCTTGGCCTCCTGCGCCACCTTCTGAAATTCAGGCCGAAACCTTCTGACAGGGCTGGCTGGTGCAGTAGCTATGTGGCCTTGGTATTCCTCACATGCCATTTAGTCATTTTTTCTATTGTTCCATTCCAAAGTATCCATCTCTTTTCTTAATGCTAATGTTTTCAGCAATCAAGCTCCCCTCTCCTCCATTTTTGCAGGCCCCACCTTTACAACAGTTTCCTTTCTGGCCAAACTCAAACGTTATCCTTATCATTCAGCTCTGACTTTTGCTCTTGATTCTCAAGGTAGAGCTGGTTAAATGCCACCACTACTATCAGTACCACTGCCTGGGCTGCTGTAAAACTTTCCTCTGCAAGTTTATTTAGTCCATGATCATTAATCTCAGCCTCCTGAACACTTTCAGGACATGGGCAAAATTTAGACAAACCTTCTCCCAGAGTATAACACACATGCCGGTGGGTCACATCTTCCCAGATGAGAGCTCTTGAGCCTAAACGTTACCCGCTGCTTTACCTTAAAACTTCTAGGTTTCTGGGAGCTGACAAAAGTCACCATCACGCTCAGCTTACAGCATTCTGTGGCCTCTCTACCACCTGACATCTCTAAACTATTCCAAAATGCTCCCACAAAACAATTCAGATGCCTTCCGCACAACTCAGTCAGGTACGATCACAGCAATGAGCGCACTTCTCATGCCAAAATCTGTCTTAGTTACTTTTTCATTCCTGAGACCCAATTCTCAACATGCTGACTCAGAGAAGGAAAGGATTATTTTGGCTCACAATTTGTAGAGGTTTCCGTCTGCACTTGGCTGGGTCAAAGGCAGAGCGTGGCATGGAAGAAGAGAAACAGTTCATGGCATAGCAGCAGGAAACAGAAAGAGAGAGACAGAGAGAGAGAGAGAGACAGAGAGAGAGAGAGAGAGAGAAGACAGAGAGGAGCAGAGAGAGAGAGACAGAGAGATCAAAAGAAGAACCAGGGAAATACACTCTTTCAGGCTACACACCCGGTTACCCACATTCTTCTACCAGCTCCACCTTCTAATATCACATTTAGCTATAAATTTATTCATGGAGTAATCCACTGATGTTTTCATATTCCCCTCATTCAGTCACCTCCTATAAACTTCACCTGTGAATGCATGAGGCATGGAGGGGACGTCTAGACATAAAACATAAAAATAACCAAACTCACACATGTTGTGAATAGAAGAAAGATATTTAGACCTGTTTTCTCTTTTTAATTTCTATTTCAAATATGCAAATTTATAAAGTACCATGGGATATATACATATATATAGCGTGTGTGTTTGTATGTGTGTGTGTGCATGTGTATGCACTAACCAATCAAAGTATATAACTTTTCCACGTTCTTTAAATATTTGTTTTAATTTTTTAGTTTAATAAATGCACGTATTTATGGGGTGCCGTGTGGTATTTCAGCATGTGTAAAATATGCACTGATCAAATCACAATAATTAGCATTACTGTGTCTTTATAATTACTTTGTTTCTGGAGACTGTAAGTACCTGTTCTTCATTTATAAGCCCCTCAATAAGTTACCGTGGCTTATACCCCGCACACACTCATAGTTCTGTAGAGTGGTAGAACTTAGAGTTTCTCTCTTAGTGTGTATCAGTGTCCACTGTCTCACGCCTCCCTACCCTTTTCCTCCTGCTGGCCTGGCCCAGCCTTTTTAGCAAAAAGTATTATATATATTCCATTATTGGATGGAATGTAAAATAGTGAAATTGGACTTTTTAATGCAGCTAGAAGCCCCAAATATTCTGACCTATTGCATGTGACAAGCCACAAGATGACCTTCTGCCTTACTTCTCACCTGGACCACCTTCAGACGAATTCAACATTTACATTAATAGTAGAACTAAAATAAAAAGGTATAATAGATACAGTGAAAAAGAAAGACAATGTTCAAATGAGAATAGAACTAGAGAGGGAAGGGGGGAAAGGAAAGAAGGGAAAGAGAAAAGAAAAAGAAGAAAAAGGAGAAGTGTAAAGAAAGCTATTGTAAATATGAAAGGGAGAGGGAATGGAAGGGAAGAGTGGGGAAGGGGGGAACCAAGATGTATCATGTACAAGCAAACGATGATGAATGTGATCATTATGCCTATCTACAATGTACCAACACATGTTCTTGGTTAAAAAAGTCATTAAAGCAGTATCTAAAGATACAATCTTATCTCATATAGGAGTAAAGAAAAAAATACTTATGAAAGTTATAATCTGTGGAATGTTTTACACAAACAGGCCACCATATCCTATTACCTTCTACCATTTCTAGTACGATAGTTTTATCGTACTTTCCATTCCAGATATTTGAAATTTTGTCTTCTGTATCAGGATCATTTTTTCTTTCAATGAACCGTTTTTTAGATTTAATTTCCTTGTTATTGGCCAGTTTTCTGTTTTGATAATTATTTATTCTTATATGTTTTGTCTTTATATTTAATTTGTCGTGTTACTATTATATTTTTTTTCCTCGAGGCAGGAAAATATTTTATAGACTTGGGCCTTTGTTTTCTTCCATAAATATTACATGACATAAATTATTAAAAATATCAATAGAAAGTTTTTTTTCAGTTCTTCTCTATCTTACTACTTACTCTAACAATTACGTTTCACTGAATATTAAATTGCCCAACTTTAATAGTGAATCTTTCTATTACTTATCACATCTTTCTTTGTTCTTATTTCGTGTATTTGAAGGGTTCTTATTTGGTTTCTAAACATTCAAGATTGATACTTTGCTTAATTTCATCTTTCTTCTGTCAATATTTTGTTTATAGATTGAATATTTTTACTTCAAGACATATTGATACATCATTGTTTAATCTTTTTTAAATTGTACCCTTCCGTCTTTAGGTCTCAAGTCTCCAAACTGTACATCATATTCAAAGGTTGGGTACTCTGTCTTTCTGATATGAATGTAATCTCGAAAAATTTATTTTGGGTTGGGGATTTTAACTCAAGTGGTAGAATGCTTGCCTAGCAAGCTCAAGACCCTAAATTAGATAGCTAGCACCCAAAAAACAAAAATACCAGAATTTTATCTTTTGAATTATGGTGGCATATAATAATATATGTTATTATATTCCTTGCAACCTTGCTGTACTTTCTTATTTTTAATTTTTTCATACAGCATGTGGTTGATTCTACTTGTATAGACAAGTATTATTCATAATAGGTAGAAGCCAATAGCAGATATGTTTTCATGTCACTTCTGTTTTTACTTATTTTATTCACTTTTTGTATTTTTAGAGTACATTTAGTTAGTCCTAATAGTTCATTTAGCCTCTGAAGTAGACTTATGAATTATACCACATTTTGTTTTAACTATAATTTTATTTTTATGCTTGTCTATTGATTAAGGATAGATATAATGAATTATATATCATATATATTTTCATTATATATAATATATATGTATTATATATAAATGATTTTATATATATGTGTGTATGTGTGTGTATATATATATATTCCTCCAAGTAAAAGATCCAAGTGAAGATACATGCACACGCAAACACATGCATGTATGTGTTATACTATGTTTTGCATAGTAAAACTACCCTACAATTTTTCATTTTACTCTTTCTATGGTTCTTTGTTCAAAGATGGCCATACACTTTACTCTTCTAAAATGCAAAATTACTTTTGCATTAAAAAGTTGATTATTCATTAAAGAAATTTATGGAGGAAAAGAATTAATTTTAATACATTTGTATATTCACATTTTAGAATGCCTATTGGTTTGTGTGTATTTGAGTTTCTTTATGGAAGCGTTTTCCTTTCACTTGTCAATTTTCTTTTATCATGCCATAGCACACGTGTGCTCAAAAGAAATTCTGTATGCTCCTGATTGGGTGATTGTGAAAACAGTATTTAGTTAGAGAAATTTTTTTTTTTAAACTTTATTAGTTCATGTTTGCTGTACAAGCATTTTACAATCTTCTTGGGGAATTGATACATGTACATAGTACAGCTTATTTCTTTCCTTAATCCGCCCTTGTAGTTTTCCGTTCCCTCTTTTCATTCTTGTTGATATAGTTAATCTTGATTCATATTTATGGCATATAGGTTATTAGAACCCTCTACCTGGCATAAATTCACTCTACCTATTTCTCTATCTCCTCTCCCTCACTTCTCCCTCTTGGTCTTCTGGAACCATCCGTGTGTGTAGGACCTTGGCTTGAATCTCTAGTACCGTATTACAAAAATAGATCTGTTATGGTTTTGTTTATGAATTATTTTGTGAAATGCTTATTTCTTGCAAATTGTTGTTTATTTCTGTTAAAAATAAATCATTTCGGGGCTGGGGATTTAGCTCAGTGATTAGAGTGCTAGCCTTGCAAGCACAAGGGCCTGAGTTCGATCCCAGGCACCATAAAAAAAAAATTCTAATTGTATATACTTATCTACAGTAATTTAAAATGTTACCCTTTCAATTACTCTCTAGCATTCTTTGAAAATATCTTTCCCTTCTTCTGTTACCATTCTGAATAATTAATCAAATATTAGATTTCTTTTTCTCCTTGTTCTATCTGTCCTTTTCTTATGATTTATTGATAACCAACACATGTTTTCCAGCAGATATTCCAATTTTTTTATTAACATATAACCATTAATCCTTTTTGTTTCCTCCTATCATAATTATTTTATTATGATTTTAGGATCAGCTTGGGAATTGGTAAACACATGTGGTCAATAGTTCAGTGTAAATAAATGCCTATATAAAATATATAATTCACAATTTATATAGGAATTTATTGACAAGGACAGCCGAGTTCCCTTTGGAAGAACCAGCCGCAGCAGAGCTTCTCCTGGGAAACAGCCCGCCAACGCTACAGCTCCCACTCTGCCTTGTGTTGCATCAGCAACAACCCTCAGGTGGATCTCATACGCCCAGCATCACACCAATTCAGTCCAGCTGGGCGTTCTGGCACAAGTTGACCATATTAGGTCCACCACAGTGAGGAAGTTCCTGAGAGGATTGGCCTGTAGAACAGTAAAGTGAGGAGGGATGACTGATCTAGACTGTGGGTAGCAGCATCTGATAGTCTTGTAACTTGGATAGAATAATGTGGAAAGAGAGAAGAAGTTGAATGTGTTTGAAGAGCTCAAATCTGCTTGAGTGGGTACATCTTGTGTTGCTATGATGTGTGGAAATCAGACTCTGTTTTCTTTAGTCTTCCAATATGGACTCACACTGGTGGCTCCTCAGAGATGTTCCAGGTCTTTGATCTCATAGTAATGCTTCTAGAAAATATATAAATCATATGAAAGAGAAGCATAATGCATACATTAATAACACTTTTTAAAAATTATTTCCACATGCCACAAATATGATCACGTTTACCTAATATTTCAGTGACTTACTTTCCATTCAGTCCATGAGCTAATTTAATGTTCTAATTATGTTTATTTAATTATTCAAAAGCACTTGATTTATTTTAGCAACTAAAAAATGGAAAGATAGATGGGTAACATTAAGCTAATAGTCACATTTATGATATTAAAGTGTATAGTAATATTTAAATAATATATAATATGTTATAAAAAGAACTGTGTATAAGTGAAAGATGAAGGAAAATTAATAATTACTAAAGCCATATTACAAAAATTAAAATAAACTTTTCCTATCACCTCCATAAATACAGTTATTAAAACTTTGTTCATGCAGCTTGGGATTTAGCTCAGTGGTTAGAGTGCCTGCTTTACAAGCATAAGGCCCTGAGTTCGATCCCCAGCACCAAAAAAAAAAAAAAAAAAAAAAAAAAAAAAAAAAAAAAAAAAAAAAAAAAAAAAAAAAAAAAACTTTGTTCATGCAGATTGATATTTTTGCCTCAGATTTTATAGAAAAATATAATATGTTAACATTTAAAAAATTTTCCAGATTACTAAAGAACATATTCTGCAAAACTTTATAACACCATATTATCAGTATACTTGAAAATAATGACAGTCGTGCATTACTTAATGATTGGAACATGTTCTGGGAAATGTATTTTTGGGCATTTTTGTTCTTGTGCAAGCAAAATAGAGTTCTCTTCCATAGATGACTGCTAACTCACACGTGATAAATTCTTATGGGACCATAATGTTGGTTGAAATGTGGTGCATAACTGTAAATTTAATTGTATTATATTAGAAAAATCAAACCTTATTTTAATTGATTTCATTTTTCTTTTCCATGTATGTAGCAGTAAAATATGTTTAATAACAGTCAACTATTGTAAAATAAAACTTTCGTTACTTTATAAAAAAGGCAGAAAAATACGCTTACACAATAGCTAACGATGCTATTTAAATTGAACTCTCCTTAGCTTCCTTATCTAAGGAGCTATTTTTTTCTCAAAATTGGAGTAAACCAAACCAAGATGTGCTTCTCTGATCAAAGCTTTTTAGGACACTTGGGCTTGCATATTTTGGGGTAGTTTTAGCATTTTTATTAGGGATACAGAAGTTGATAGTTTAAAAAGAGTTCTACTAAGGAAGTAGTGAAAAATGACAGTGTATGTACTTCACACGCTTCTCAGCTTTCTAAATTCTCATGTTCCCAAAGTAAAAGCTTTAAATTTTATCTTCTCTCTTCTCATATTTGTCCCCATTATTTAAACGTATTTGCACATTAGTTTCTCTCCTTTAAAATTAACTCCCTTAAATCTTTCTCTCTGAGGTTATAGTCCCCATTACATATATTATCTTGCAGTATTTGTATCATAATATTTACTATTCTAGGATTACATATTAACATAAAAGCTAGGTAATATTTGTTGATAGAAGCGAGTTTTGCATTATGATCTTATTATTTCCATGAAACATTCATGTATTCTAGAGTAAAATAGAATCTGTCAGATCAATTAGTCCACTGCCTTTATACTCACTCTCTTGCAAACTCTCAGAACATGGCTAAAATGTAGACGCATTTTCTGCCAGAGGGCAACACACTGTAGTCCAACTGCCGACATAAACCTTGGTCCCAACCAAAAATTCTCGAACCCGTCACGTTCCTGACAGCACTCTGGTTTTCTGAGATCTGATAAGTGTTGCCCTTTAACTCTTCTTGCATCATTTTAGAGTCTCTCAAGTCTGTGTCTCCTAAACTTCCCAAAAATTCTCACAAGTTCCAAAGACTTTTAAACCACATTGTCAGGTATAGACACAGAGAAGACCCCTTTCTGTGTACTAACTTTTTGTATTACTCAGCTTTCCCATTCTTGAGACACGATATGTGACAACCACAGTGAGACGAGGCTTAATTTGGCTCCTGGTTTTAGAGGACTTAAACAATCATCAGCTGTCTCTTGAGAGGAAACATAGCAGAGTGGAAAGGTGCAGCAAAGATGCTTAGTTTACAGCAGTGAGGAAGCAGAACAGGAGAAAAGTACCAGGGAGAAAGGGCCAAGTACAGACACGGACACCAAGGCCACATGTTCACCACCCACCCGGATGCACCAGAAATGTCCACCGCAGATCTCTGGGACAGATCCTGAAGCCAAGTCATTGTGACCTCACAGTAACTGCCACACTCCTTATTCTTTAGAGTCAGCGGTAACGCAGTACCTGAACTTTTAAAAATATGCATCCCTCTGGCCTAGAAGCTAAAAGAAAAGTCTGTCAGTGTAGAAGACACAGATGCTATGAGCTAATAACTGATGGGTGGATTTACAAACTTGAAATTCGTCAAAATTAGGTACTTTGAGATCTTGATAAGATGAAGAGAAATGGCGTAAAATGTAGTCAGCTAAGGAGAGAAGAGAGCTGTAAAATGGATAGTGTGACTGAAGTCAGCTCTTTCAATGACGTTTCTGTAACAGCCAAAGGAAAATGAGGACATATGTGATAGGAATGTGAAGGAAGATGTTTTGCATCTCTGCATATTTCAAATTGAAGGACACAAACAATTTTTGTGATAAAGAAACAAATAATAAGAGAGACAAATTTTTGGTGATGAAGAGATAAAGCAGAAGACTAAACAGGGAAACCGAAGTATGCTACACAGTAGCATCCACAGATAAAATTAAAGGACAAAATTACAGACAGGAATAAACAGTTTTGAGATTTAACCACAGAAATGTGAGCTTTTACTCTTTTAAATATTACTTTGTGTGTAAATTGCTCATATATTAGATGAGACACAAGAATTTTTATGGTAGGAATCCATCACTGTGGAGCTGGCTAAAGACCAGTAAAAATTTGAACAGCAGTGCACATCTCATAAGACACAGGATGGAATTCAGAACCCACGAAGACATAGGAAAGTGACATACATGCCAAATAATTAATGGCGATGCAAAATGGACACATCCTGCATGAACTACATCTTAGTGGAATGGATAATCTTGGTGTGTCAACTGAATTGGCTTGGGAGCTGCTGAAGAAATCAGCAAAGCCCACCTGTGGGTGTACCTGGGTAGGTCATGGAGCAAGACCTGGGTACTGTAGCTGGTCCCTTGCCCCTTGTTCTCGGGAGCTGCTCTCCCCTCTGCTTCACAGCCATCATGAATTAAATATCTCTGTTTCACAACACTCTTCTGTCATGTTGCTCCTGCAATCAAACCAATCACCATTGACTGATCACTCTGAAACCATGAGTGCATGCATTTTTTTGTAATACCTATTAATGATATTGGGTAAAGAGAGTTGAAGCAAGGGGTTTCACACTACAATTTATCCCCAAAACTTTTTCATTTAAAAAAAAAATTAAACAAGCTTTCACTAAGTCAACTAGTCTGGCCTCACATTTGTGATATTCCTGCCTCAGCCACTGGCTGGTTGAGATATAGCCACTGTGCTCAGCTATGGGCAAAATATATGATAACACCCCCAAGACAATTAAAAAGATATTAAATTTGAGAGTGTAAAGGGAGGTGATTCACTCAGAGAAAAACACTAATAAACATATATTTTCTAGCCTATTTTATTTCTTAGAAAAATACAAATCAAAACCCACATGAGATGCTATTGTACAAACACCAGATTGATTAAAATTCAAAAGAGAAAGTAGTGAAAATTTTAACCAGATTATAGAAAAAATTGAGGTGAAATAACCGAACACTCAAACATTCCTGCTGGGATTGAGAAGAAACAAAAGACTACACATTGTAAAAATTTCTATATCAGGCAAAGAAAGTGATATCTGGTTAAAGATAATCAAAATTATTCTCACCAAAGTCCTTGAAAATGCCATTTGGAGAGTGTGGAGTGCCATTCCAGAGTCTGGAAGTGCTCTGTATTTTGTACCAACACTGATTACATTGTTATTTTTAAAAATAACACTGTATGCTTAATAGTTCTGTACTCTTTGCATATATGTCACAAACTAATTGAAAAACACATGAACAAAAACCTGATGGATTTTCTAATTATCTTGGATTAGTTAGACTATCATTTTTTTAATTAAATATAAAATAATTAAACCAGATTTACTAGCTTAGTTCCCTTTCAGCCCAGATAAACCATGCACTGTTCCCTGAGTCTCATTAGAGAAAGAATCTTTTTTTTTTTTTTTGTATTGCAAATTCTTAGCTTCAAAGATTTAACAGATATAATTAAATGATAAACATTTCCTGACCCAGCATTTTTGGTAAAATTTCACTGTCTGCAGCATCAATACAAATAACCTTGGAGATCCCTAAAAGAAGCCTTATCTCAAAGATTCAAATTTATTAATTTATTTTGTCGGTCAATTTGTGGACACCCGTATGAAGCAGAAATGCTAGCAGACATCTTAATCATGGTTAATTAGCCTGTGTGCTATTTATCCATTTAGTAAACTCTTGCAAAAACAAAACTAGTACCTTTTCACTGTTTTTGGTAAAGTGTGATAAAAATAATATAAATTACAGCTATAGTGAAAATGAAAATACTTGCAGGATTTTTCAATATTTCGGTCATAAATTTTCTTATTAAGGAGTATAAAATTTGCATAAAATTTAAGTCAGTCCCTTAGGTTTCTGGTATAAAAGATAAAGTCAAGAAGAAATTTCAAAACTTTCTCTATCCAATAGAGTCACGTGAAGCACTACCTCCAGTCTGTAATTACATCATCAACATCTATGGCAGTGACTACGGTGATATTTTATGGCTCTATGATTTATACATTTCTTTTTTTTTTTTCTTTTGGAGCTGGGGATCGAACTGAGGGCCTTGTGCTTGCAGGCAAGCACTCTAACCACTGAACTAAATCCTCATCCCCATTTCTGAACTGTATGATAATTTCCTTGTTATGTGAGCCCTAAAACAACCATAACGTATAACAGTTCAATATTTTATATTTGAGTTTAATATATATTCAATTACATTCATTAATGTTACTACAGGTAGTGTCTTTTAAATGTAACTGTCTCTAAGAACCCCTTGGCCTCCTGTTAAGAACATTCAGACTTAATATTGCAGCAGGCTAAGATTTTTTCATTTGAAATCCTACTATGCTGCCAATGCTGACACTTTTGCTGATCAAATTTTAAGTATCAAGTAAGTGTAATTGTGCTTTTGGACACTAATAGGTAAATAAAATTTTAGTTTTCAGTAATAAGGATTGTTAATTCCAAATCTGCTTTCTGCATAAATGAGAGACCAGGGTCTATTGCAAGCACATTTTGCTAGTTCCTATCTATTCTGTTCCTTATTTTTGTTTAAAATAAACAGCTCTTCTAATTACAAATAATTTTATTAATGACTCGTCCATATGTCATAATTTGTAGTACAGCTGAAATATATGACAGCCTTCTGCAATAATAGTTTCCTTCTGCAAACTGTTATCTTTCCTTTGACTGCTCAGTCTTTCTGCCTTCCTTCCTTCTGTAAAAGAATCTGAAAATACATCTCAAGTTTATTTGAATGATGAGCTGCTGTTCCCTAACCAAAATTTCCTATTTAACGCACTCCAGCAACAAATCAGGAACTGGATGCAACATTATCTAGCAAATTAGGCAAATCTCGTGTAATTTCCCGTAATTCATTTCCAATTCTGCACTTGCGACGTTTAGATGTGTCTCTGAGCTACTGTCACACGCGTGCTATTTAAATCCTTCTTGAATTTTCCTTCCATGTTTTGAGAGTAAATATTGATACGCTTCCCAATCCTAATCCAAAGGAAATATAATTTCAGACATTAAAGGTTACTGACCCTAAAACTTTAAGTCTTGGTCTTTCTTTTATTTCTCTAAGTAAACTATACATATTGGGGTCCAACTGTCAAATTTTATCCAGAACAGGTGGATTATATGTACTTGTATTTATTATATCATCTAATATAAATTATAAGTCCCACAAAACTTCCCTGACTTGGCACTATTAGGGAGGTATTTTAGGATAGAAGAACAAGATGTAGTTTAGTTTGGCCTGTCCTGTTTTGTGTGTTTCCTCACTCACATCTCATCTCACTTCACAAAGTCTCAGTGAAACAGAGTACAAGTGCTAGTATTACTCATGTTGCTAAATCGACAACATAAATGATCTGAATTTTTGTCACTGTTACTCTTTCTAATTCAACATATCTGGAAAGGAGGATCCCTTCAGATTTACCAGAACTACCCTTGCTACAGTTTCCTTCAGTAAACCCTACTACCTCTCAAGGGAGCGAATCTGCTGGTTGCTCATACTGACTTGGAGAGGTGAGGTGAAGTCATTAGGTTGAACTCCAGGACATATTCAGTTAACATCAACAGTGTAATGTTCTCTCCTGTATATTTTCAAAGCTCACTTAGGTATTTCATTTATATCCCTATCTATACTTTTGTTTCACAACTAACTCAGGCTCACATAATTAAATATGTTTTTCTTTCTTCTAAAATACTTCTGTTTTGTTGAATTATCTTTGTTTTGTTTTAAATTTTGCTTTAAATTTCTAGTTTTTAAGTCAGAAGTAAAATTTTTTATATTTACGGAGTAAAACATGAGGTTTTTAAATACGCATTCATTGTGAAATGGTTGCATTAAGGAAATTAATATGTTCATTACCTCATTTAATTACCTTTTTTAGTTCTGAGAACACAACATGCAAATATTAAATTTTGACTTTCTTTTTTAAAAATGCTAGTGTAGTTTAATTAGAATTAAACATTCAAAATCTTTACACTGTATTCCATTTTTACCAAATGATTCTTATTTTCACTACTCTTTTTTTACTTCATTTTTCTCTCGGCAAGGGTGGCTTGGAGAAAGGAGACAGAAGAGAGAGGAAAGAATAAGGGAAAGAGAAAGAAAGAAGTAAAGGAAGGAAGGAAAAGGAAGGAAAGACGAGGCAGGAAAGATAGAAAGGAAGGGAAACAAGAGAACCAAAGAAGTGTACATGCTATAGTGCATACCGGGTATCAGTACACACTGATGGTTGTGACAAACATGAGACCATGGGAGAAGACGGCATCATCTTTAACTTTACCTCAAAGGCTGGACATGGGGGTGCACACCTGTAATCCCAGCACTGTGGGAGGCTCAGACAGGAGAATCACATGTTTGAGCTCAGCTTGGGCTAGGAAGTAAGATCCTGTGTCTTTGATCAGAGAAATTCTTCACTGAGACAGCAGCATATTGTAGCACCTTCTAAATGTGAACAAACAGAATAAAGAATTGATCAGTTCCAAGCTCGAACAAGGAAGTTACTTCTTTGACTCATCTCTACATAATTTTTTCTACATTGATGTATTTGTCTGAATATGAGAAGTTTTAAGAGATTATGATTCAAGACAAATTAACATTTACCTTTGCAAACCAATAATAATAGCAAAACAAAATAAAAAAGGGCTGGAGATGTAGGTTAACACAAGTCCTTGGTAACATAAGGGAAAAAAAAAGTGTATCAGGAGATAACTGGTAGGCAGACCTTTGATTGTATCGCATTTCTAATTTATATAAGGAGCTCGAATATAAAAAGTCTTATTTTTGATTGGGATCTTTGCTGCACATTCTAACATTTGTCGAATACTTACACAAATTTAAATAATTAAAACTTATTACAAATTAGCTAGTATGGGCAAAGTATTGCCTTTTCTTCTCTTAATATCAGTGTTATAAAAAGAGAATTACTGAGATTTTGAGGAAGAAAGGAAAAAAATCAGTAAATCTGTATATGCATATAGAAGTGACTTCAGTTTGAAGATGCATACCCTAATTTAACTTCATGCTGAGTAATTGCCCCCATTAATTTGATGAATGTAGACAGTAATTAATGATGATTTAAGTCTCAAAGTTCTATTATTCTCTCACAGGCATTGGGTTTGTTTTACTTAATTATTTGGGTCATTGTCTTAATTCTACATTTAACACTGGTTGTAAAAAGACCTTCCTATATCTAAAATATGTCCTTTTTTAATGAAGTTCTCTCTACTGCCAGTTTTAACCTTTAAACTCACCGTGTTATGGCACTGTATGTAAATAGCCATCTTAACAGTGACATTTGGCATGACTCCGGGAAGAAAGAACAGTGGGAAATTAGTGAACTGAATGCTTATTCCTTCAAATTTAAATTTATATCATCCCATTATATCATTTATCTTGAAACAGAAATGTTTTATTTTCTCTTATTCTCTTCTTTTTCTCTTTCCCTTTCTCCTCACTCCCTCCCACCCGCTCTCTCTTATTCTCTCCTACTCTTTCCCTCTCTCTTACAATCTTTTCTTTCTTGCTCTCTCCAGGCAGTCTGTTATATTTTATAATCATCTAAACACATAAACATTTTGGACTTTCATTTTCTCATATATTATTTTCTATATGATAGCTCATAAATGCATGTTCATAAATTGCTCTTAATGTGACATTTATATTTATTTCTTTATTAAATATGTTTAAATCATGATAATAAAATTTTTCTTTTCTATATAAACTAACACACCTGTATAATGGTATTTTCAAAATTGAGACAAATTCATAGACTTAGTACTGCCACGAAAAATGACATTTGGGATAAACTTAATATACTTGGAAAAATAAATTTTTATTTTATTTTAAATTCCGTTTTAGAATAACATACTCACATTTCATTGTTCTTCTGCCTTATTTAGTTTAAAATTTTTACCTTTGGTCTTTATAGTCATTAGCTGAAAATTTTGAAACTTCCTTGCTAAGAGCTGAGTTGAGTATTTTGGAGACCAAGCTATAGAAAACCCTGTTACTGCAGAGAAACTGTACAGGTTTTTGTGTTTATCATGCCTTCCTTTTAAGATTCTCAGTCTGGCATTTTGACTAGAATTCTGATATTTGAAGACCAATACCATAGTTCTTCTGCTGGAAGGGGCAACAATTTTAACCTTCAAACACAAAACAAGGCTGTCGTGGCTTTCCTCATGACAGCCCACCCTGCTGTCTCCAGGATGTTCTTATATCTTGTATTTTCCTCTTTAACTTGGCTCAAGTTCACTCTGCAGAGCCAGTTTCCCCCTTATTCCTCACTTTTTACAGCTTAAAAGGAAAAAAAAAGAAAATTCTTATGGTTATCAATTTTGCCTGTCAAATTGATAAGTGTTAATATACTGTAAATATGAATAACCTATTAATTTGTACATTTACTCATTACATAGATTGCCAATGATAAATTGATAGAATTTAGAAGATTGAAGCTATTAAGTTGAATTTTAGTTTAAATTTAACTAAATTTTGATTTTTCTATCTGTATCATTCTTTCAGAACAACATGACTTTTCTTAACTCATTATATAAAAATCTTGTAATATCTAAGGTGATGTTTAGGCTTTAGGGTTCCCGCTTGATGACTTTAGTTTCTTTTTCAGAGCCTCAGAAGTCTTTTGCCAAAAGCTTCATCTCAGCACTGCAGAAATAAAAAAAAAAGAGATGTTTGATAACTGGTAGCATTTTATACAGATTATGAATCTTCAATCCTTGAATTCATCTATTCAGCATAGTCCCTGGTGAAACCTTAGAACTCTTCATTACCAGCATGACGTCTTCAATGATATCCATGCTTTTCACAGTCACCTTTAATCCTCCAGTATTCCGATTTCAAAGGCTTTGGAAACAAATGGAGTTACACTCAAATACATAAAACCTCAGAATCACTAGTTATTTTTCTCCTTTAAATTTCAATTAAATTTATTCTAATTGTATATGAAACATAAAATTGTATATATAAATGAAGATACAATGTTTCCACTGTATATATAATAATATAATGTCTCCATTGTATATATAGCAATATGTAAATCAAGTTAACCACCTCAATGTCCTCAAATCTTATCATTTATTTAGAGTGAAATCTTTAAAAATCCTCCCTCTCTTAATTGAATAATGCATCATCTATCATTCTGTTGGAAGAAGATTCTCTATACACTGGAGTAAATACACATTTGATTACTCAGTATCATTACATATGCATTTTTCCCAGTTCTTAATGATTACAATCTCCATCATTACTGAATTGCTCCATCAATGTTAAAAAAAGAAAAAAAAATCCCTGTAACTGTTGACTCAATTGTCTACTTAAGTTCACAATTGTAATATGTTTGCTCTCTTTAAATCTACTCTGAACAGGATTCTGTCCCCACCACTCTTCTCAAAGCAATTAACCTCTAACTGCTGAATTCATCCATCATTTCTCAGAAGTCATCTTTGCCTTTAAGCAGCATTTGACACAATCAATTCTCCTATTTAAGAGAATATGAACATCTAAAACAAAATGTCTCTGTCCAAACTCTCCTTGTGGCATAATATACTCTTGTCCAAAAAATTCTTCATCATGGCACAATATATCTTTTTCTCCAAATTCCCTTTCTAAATCCTTCTATGTTTTGACAATTTTCTGTGTAATTATATTCTGTTCCAGGAAATATCTGTGTCCATAAATTCACCTATGTCAAAAGAAATTCTTACCCACATAGTAAATAAGATACTTCTTGTAAGGCTGTTCTGTTTCATAGCTTGCTCATTAATTTCACAAATTGTCAGAGACTGCCAAGTATTAACTGGTCACATTTTCTCTTCATGAACAAATAGGCTAAACACATTTTTTGGCTTTCTTTTCAACTATTTAACTCCAAATGACTGACTTCTCGTCAATAGTATGTGAAAAGAGATACATAAAACCCTTATTAGTTAGGTATAATAAATAACTACTCATACATGATGTACTATGTTTCTCTGGTTTTCTCTGATGATCACAGAGAACAAATATGGTGGTACCTTGGTTTGTGGACTCAGTGCTCTCCACAATTCTGGTCACAACCCGAATTGGATGAGAACTGAATCAAATTTCCCGCTAAGGTCAACATTGAACATAACTATTAAATTTGATTCCGTTCTCATCTAACTTGGTTTGCGACCAGATTTATGGAAAAATTCAAGTTGGTGAACAAAAGTACCACCGTATTTGAGATGACACGGTTGCAAAAGGACACAAGACACTTGTCACCGTGTCATTTCTTAGAGGGTCATGGAATATCCACTAAATTGTGGTTGAAAGGAAAAACTGGTAAATGCAGAGATTTAGAAGTTAATTCATAACCAAATAGATAGCTCTAGTTCATATCTGCCTGCGAAGTTGATCTTAAATAGTGTACTTAGAATTATAATTAGAATATATAAGTTAAAATAACCAAAATGTAATTATTGATTTTAACTTTTCTCAGAAAACAAGAGCTTTGAGAGTGTTCCCTCAATTTCTGTGTAGTTCAGAACAAAATTCTTGAATTGATTTTGAGTTTTTTCTTGTCCTCTTCAACCTATATCTAGTATCATCAAATACTGTGACTAAAATCTATAAGAATATCCATAATCCAAGTTCTTATTTCCATTATCACTCCAATCATATCATCTTTTATATAAAGAATTACAGTGGCCTTCTAACTGATTTGTTTTTTAATACATCATACTCCTGACTTAAAATCTATAGTGAAACTTTTGTATTTTACGTGAACATACTGCCTAAACCTCTGTACTGTTTTGGCCGTGATTCCATAGGGACATATGTGTAGGAGTCATTGGGAAATATTTAGACTTAAAATTGATACTTAATTACACCAAGTGGTAGGAGGTAGCTTGACAGCAATGTCTAGAACCAAGTAGCATGGATTTTTAACTGTTAATAATTCTATGTGAGTAGTTTTCCTTGATTCTGAGTAGAAAGCTCCTAAAAGATGCATAATAAAAGTAATACTGAAGAATGTAGGGCAATGTCTCAAATGCTAATTCCAAGGTTTGTTCATGACATTCTAGGCCCTGTCAGTGATACTCAGGACTAACAATGTTAATGCTGACAGGGACGATATAAACAGAAATCGTCACCAGGCAATTGTATGTTGAGATACACAACTGAGAATAAAAATAGCATGCGATGATACAGATCTAAAATACACTAAAATAAGAATGGTGTAGGTTATAAATATTTTGCCAGTTTATCAGTGAGTTAAATTGAAAACATTAAAATTAAAAGTTAGAAATAAGTTAGCCAACTACTGGAAAAATCCTGCTAAGAACTAATGAGGATTTGAATCTACACAGAACAGTAGTGTCAGACAGGAGGTGATCAGTGTGAGACCTATTAAAGAAAGAAATCACCAGAATTTGTGAGATTTGGAAAAACTTGTCACTGGTGAAAAGAAGAAAGATGGGGCTGCAAGAAGCAGTATTACCAGTTTTTGGAAATTTTGGATCTCGTGTAACAATTATCTGATATAAAAGGCAGAAAAAAAATCATGTATTAATTTACTAACAAGATTATTTTAATTTAGATTGCTGCAGTCAAATTGGAAATTAAATAACTGATAATCTAGGGCTGGGGTTTTAGCTCAGTGGTTAGAGTGCTTGCCTTGCAACCACAAGGCCCTGAGTGCGATCCCCCAGCACCAAAAAATAAATAAATAAATAAATAAATAAATAAATAAATAAATAAATAAATAACTGATAATCTAAATGTCAGTGGCAAGAAATGTAACTTGTTTATGTCTATGGTCTGAAAAACATTTCACCCACTACAAATATTTTGTGGTCTTCTTGTTCTAACCACATTAATGTACAGTTTTATGTACTAAAAAAACCAACTCAGTATTGAGAAAACCATCATCAGGTCCATGATTCTAATAAAAATTGGAATGTTCTGAAGCTTTTAGATTAAAAACCTAATATCGTCTCATCAACGGTTGAATACAATTTCTAAGTAGAATTCACTCTGTTGACATTATACCTAACAGAATTGATAAATATACACACACACACACACACACACACACACACACACACACATGCACACACACCTATTTACATTTTAGAAAGTAGATTTTCTCATGCATGTTTACAGCTGGGAATCACTAGTGGAAAACATAAGTGTATCCTCTACCAAATAGCTGGAAACAATTATGAACTAGTGGGACATGCTGAAATTGCAAAGAACAACTATAGAAAAAGATTAAAACTTTCGTGAGGTCAACGGTAACTCCATTACTTTAACTTTGTTAATTTTCTAGTAAATAATTTATATTCTCATTTGTTGTTAGTTGCTGCTTAATTTGCTCAAAGGGATAGCGGGCCTCATTGATCTCTTTGCTTATATCATGATTTTATTTAATAAATACCAGGATTGTGGTAAAGTCAATTTTAATTATGCTTGTGAAATACATGTGCAAAGAGAAGCAAATTTCACAAATGCAGATCCATTATATCATAGTCTACCTTGATTTTGGTAAGAAGTTAATAAAATTGATGGAAATATTTCTTTTAATACATATACTGATATTTACAATCATTAGTACTGTTTTTATAAAAACCTGAAACATATATATCTAATAAACACTCTTCTAAATGTTTTGTTATTTTTATATGGCAATTCTCAGAACATTTTTAGGCAATTTTTTCTATTAGTACATGTTCGTAGTACACACTATTTACATTATTTGTAGGGAAGTTGTACATATACATAATATATCTTCATTCTTTTCTTTTCATTTCCTTTCCCTTCCCTCTTTTCCTACTCCATCCATCTCTTGATTCTCTTCCTTTTATATCGTACATGCTTTTAATACATAATGTTTCCATTTTTCAACATCTTTCCCATCCCTCCATCTCTTTCTCCTTTTCCCTCTTAGTAAAAAAATCTATTTCCCTCTTTCCTGATATTTATCTTTTATTTTGTTTTTTATTTATACTTTGGGTTGCTCGTAAAAGAGAAACTAGGTGATATTTAATCTTCAGTGTCTGTGTATTAGTTACTTTCTCATTGCTGAGACAAAAATACCCAGCACACACATGTTAAAGGAGGAAAGCTTTATTTTAGCTCACAGTTTGTAGAGGTTTCAGTCCATAGTGTGCTGGCTCCAATGCAGGGCAGCATGACAGAGGGGCATGGCAGAGGAGAAGCGGTTGATAGCATGGCAGGCACAAAGAAGTGAGATTTCTTCTCTGTATTTTAATTCCATCCAGGCTACAACCAATTGGTTAGTGCCACCCACACCCAGGGTCCCTCTTCAGGAGGTCCATCATCCACACCCAGAACTATGCTAAACCAATCAGTAGACTAAGCCAATATCATACACCTGTGATCCAGACACTTCCCAAAGCCCCACATATGAGTGCATAGGCTTTGGGGGGCACCTAGATATGTCATAACATTCCACCCCTGGCCCCTAAAAGACTCATGCACATCCCTTTATGCAAAATTCACTTAGTCCATCTCTAGGAGTTACCAAAGTCCCAACAATTTCAGCATTGCTGAAACGTTCAAGTGCAAATTCTGATGAAAGGCAAATTCTTAGCTGTCAGATTCTGTAAAAATGAAAAGAAATTTCAATATTTCCAATATAAAATGACACAAGATAAACATTTCCATTTCAAAAGGTACAAACTGGGAGATGGAAAGGAATGGGATCAGAGCAAGACCAAAATCCAGCAGTGTAAACGTTAAGACCTGAGAACCATATCCAGCTCCCAGGGCAATTTGTGACAAGTTATTAACTCCAAATGGCCCGGGAGGTCCTACCCTTACGGAACTGCTGGTGTTTGTAGCCTTCATGGCTGCTTTCCTGGGTTGACTTTTCTCAATTTTGTGGCTTTCCTCAGACAATCTGTGTTATTGGCTTCTCCAAACTTTTGGGATTTCCACTGCACCTTTCGCTTCACACTCACAGCTTCACACATGGGGGGCACACTGCCTGGCCTCCCAGGCCTTCCTCTGAAATCTGGGAGAAGTATTCCTGACCCACAGCTCTTCCGCTCTGCATGCACCTAAAGCCAGGGCCATGTGGATGACATAACCGTCTGCCTCCTGCCAGAGCAGTACCTGGGCTTCCTTCTCTCCTGGTTTAGGTGTTGAATGTATTGTTGAATGCTGTGAACCTAATTATTTTCTAATAATAAAAAAGAGAATACAGAAATGTATATTACAGAAATTACATAATAGGTATTACAAGTCAAGTTAGCTTATAAATATATTTTATCTTAAATAATGTTACACCTTTTAAAATTCCAGGATTTGTTAATTTTACCCATCAAATTTTCCTATATACACTACATGTTTTCTACATCTCTTGAAAATCGAGATGGTATGCTCCATTCACTTTCAACTGCAGTGACATGGAGCTGGTGCTCTATAAGAGGACCACAATATTTGAGTTTACTATTTGCAATCTACTTCTTTTTTCTTTTTTCTTTTTTTCTTTTTTCTTTTTTTTTTCAGGATTTTTACTATGTGTGGTGATGTCTGGTAGCAGCATTCCTAGGTTCTTGTGTATGACAAAGAGTTGGACATGGCTTGTGATGGTGAGAAAAAGCAGCAAGGTTTATTAAGGTGATAGTACACCCAGAGTGAGAAAACTTCCACCCGCAAAAGAGACTGGCATGAGGTTGCGTGCCCTGAGGTCAGGGGTTTAAAATCTTAGGCGGGTTCTAGAGCACCCCCCGGTGGGTTTTCCAGAGCATTAGTGACAACGTGATTGACAGGGTGCTGAGTCGTGTTGGGTGTGTCTACTATGCACATCCCTTCCCATAATTCACTCAGTTATTATTGGATGTATGAGATGCAGTCTATGAGGATGAACCTTTAATGAGCTTCAGGCAAAAAAGTTTACTGTAGGTCATGCAAGAGGGTCCGGGATGTGCATACATCCTGATTTGGGGTTTTGGAATTTTCCCAGGCAGGCCCAAGGGTCTTTGTTTTTCTTATTTCTGCCTCTGAGTAGCAAGTCTCAGGACAAAGGTTAAGGGTTGGGAGTTTCAGTAAGTGGAGGAGAGTGGTTCAGAGGGAAATGGAGGGGAGCAGTCCTGTAGCCCTAGTTGTACTATCTATATCAGGATTATCCGAATATTCTGTGTATCTGCATCCTTCAAATGTGCAATGAATATTAAACATGTTTAGCAATCACGGGAAATCTTGGCTTTATCCATATAGGGACACTCTGGAGCATGAGCCCCACTGCATGGTAATCCCTACTGAAAGAATGGGCCGCCTTTCATAACCCTACATCATGTAACTGCTGGCTAAGGGCTCCTGGGGGAGTGGAACTCCCTGGAGTGTCAGCTTCACTCAGCAAAGGTGGACTCCTCGGAGAACCACCTGTAAAATTTAGCAAGACAGGAAACACAAGTGGTGATGATGAGGAAGGAGATCAGGGCATTGCAAAAGCTGGCTGGGAAAGTAGGTGTGACCTGTTAATTACAAAATCCTAAAGAGATGCAACTTCTTGAGAGGGGCACATTTTCCAACACCAAGTCTCAGAACCCAGATGTAGAAGTTCTCGCAGGTTTCATTGAGATTTAGACAATATAAAATGAAGGAAGCCGTGAGCAGTCGGTGCTATCATACCTTTCCATGATAGCGTGATAGCCCGAACCACGTCTCTCAGATGCAGTATGTACTCTTACTTTATTTTTTTCTACCTTTGTCCTTTGTTCTGGTCAAACTCGCTCTGTACAACCAGTTTCTCTCCCTTTTAAATAAACCGTATCACCGCTTTTTGCTTGTTTTGTTCAATTCTTTGTTAGAGGCTGGAAGAACCTGGAATCCAGCTCCAGAAGGAAAGGTGAGCAATCTGGTAACGTTTCTTTGGAATATATTCTACCTGATAACAATGAGACTATGTTTGTTTCTTTACAGCTTTATAATTTAATACATTATCTTGTGGTGATGAAAGTTCACTAAAATGTTTGAAATCCGAAATACAGAAGCAAATGCCTGAATAAAAATTCAAACTCTAGCACTCAAAGTTGTTGGAGAAAGGTAATTAACATTTTCTGACATAATTTTTGCATGAGAAAAATACAGATGGTTTTATTATAATAGCTCATTATCAACAATTGAAAGATGAATAAGAACATAAATTATGGCATTCCAAACTATGTCTGGAGTTAGATATGAGTGTTATAAGTTATTATAACATAAATTATATAAATTATTATCATTATTATATAAAATATACAAATTATAATATATTACAAATCATTGCATTTAATTTTTTATGAAAATACATGGGGTGAATAAGTAACCAGAAGGTATATAGGTGTCCCCCCAAAAGATAGAGCAATACTGAATACACTTTCTTACAATTTGTTTTTATTGTAACTGTATTAGCTGCTTTACTATACATAAATTAAAAAATAATAATTTGGTCATTTTATAAGTGCTAAATTTATTTCCTGTTTCAACAAATATTAAAAGTCGCAATGAAAACATAATTTTTAAAAAGCTAGATGTGTTAATCTTCTTAATTAAAAATTTAGAAGCTCAACTTCTACCTTTAAGAAAAATATATTTTAAAGTTTTATGTCCTTTTTAGCAGAGATTCTACTGTAACATCAATGTTTTACTATAGTGGTGTATCAGAATGCTTGTTTCTGTTCCAAATACATACTTCTTTGCTGGCCTATACAATATCAGTTGTTATCACTAAGTGAATTACTTTCCTTATATCCTCTACTTTCTTTCTTACTAGAAATCCAGTTGCATGCGTATTAAACTTCTTCAACCCTCTCTGCCCCCCATTTCATATCTAATCATTCAAGAATAAGCACAAAAATTGATCCATAGAGAGTATTATTCATACTCTTATTTATGAGAATATTTTCCCTTAATCTTCCTAACGCAATATCTCAGTTATTTTCATTACATTTCATTATTAATTCCCAATCCAATGTCAATTCCAGGAGGATGGAATTTACAATGTATTCTTCTTGTTTATCCACAGTGCACGTTTCCCAAAATTAATGAAATACAACAGTATATAATTAAGAATCTCGGGCTGGTAATTTAGCTCAGTGATTAGAGTGCTTGCCTTGCAAGCACAAGGCCCTGAGTTCGATCCCCAGCACCACAAAAAAAAAAAAAAAAAGAATCTGTTAAATGTGCTATACATTAATAAAATCATGTTATAAGATTTTTATAGCAGGAATATCAAAGATAAAATCTTACCAAAATTTCCACTGGTGTACTCTCTTGGAAACATGCATTATATTGATGTACAAATGTATGTGTGTGGGTGTGATTATGTATTATAATTACTATGATGAAAGTAAATAATAAGATTACTATGTGAGCCTAAATTAAGGAGTAACAAACTCTAAATAAATATAACTTGGATATAATTGAGGTTGAATGGACAAATGCTATAAAAATCTAGAGGCTATTTAAAATGCTAGCTATGCCACTTATAAAATTTGTGCTATTAGAAAAATCACTGTTTGGGTGTCCGTGTATTTATTTGTAAAATGAAGATTAATAACTATATCATGTATTGTAATAAATTTTACATTAACTCTCATATATTATTATAATTGCTGCTATATAAATAAGTTTTTCCTTAGTTGTTTTGTTTTGTTTTGTTTTGTTATGTTTTCCCAGCACTTGAATAATGCACAAACATACATTGAGATCAAACTGTCCATTAGTAAATGTGGGAAAATGACCAATATTTATTTTCCTAGTATTAAAATTGTAATACATATTTGGAAATTATTGGTTTTCACAGCTTTATTGAATTCTCATATCTCTTCCAGATGACAAAATAAAAACTAGGATTATCTGAGCCGTATAATCTCAGCAGTTTTGTGGGCTTTCGCTTTCATAAGTGCAGGACTCTGTGACGAGCAGCTCGATATCTTGTTTCATGCTCTCCTCTATTTTCATGTCACAGACATTATCTTCCTAAGCAGGATTTTTGTCAGTAATCTCCCTAGAGATATTTTTGAAGCTAAAATAATAGTATTCAGAACTTTGATACTGAAGTTAAGCCTAAAAGCTATGTTAACATTATCCATATCCGTAGATTAAAATTTAGTAAAGCAATAGCAAAGTTGCGCTTAAAATGAGACTACCTTTCCCCATTTTCTTCTTGGTTTCTTTGTAAAGAAAACAATAATGCAACAGAAATGGAAGGAAAAGCTTGTGATTGTTATCATGCAAGTTATTAACAGTGTTCATAATAGCAGTCACAAAATATATGCCAAGGGGAAAACAGGTCAGTGATGGGATTTATCAGCTCAGTAAGGGCGTAAAGCTTATTTATTTTAATGGCATATTTTAATACAAACAAGGCAAGATATTTTGTGATGACAATCTTAATTTGTGTTTGGTCAAGTTATATTTCATTCCAAATTTTAAAGCAATATCACTCAGAGTACTTAAAATGATAGTATTTCACATTACTCACTTCCCATTTTCAAAATGCCAATCATTTTAATCATTGAATTTTTCCACGCAAATATGGCCATGCTGAGAAATTACATTTATAGCAATTTGGATCTCTCATAACATTCACTGGACATAATGCATGCAGTTCAAATATTTACTATAGTATGTATGTCCATGTACATTTACATATGGTCATGCAGATAAGTATTATTTGAAATTTTAGAGGTAATATATTTTGACTGAATTGCTCCATTCCTATAAACAATTTTTAATATAAATAGAAAATGTTTAGGGAAATGAGAAAAATAACAATTTTCAGGTAGTTTTTGCTGGCAGGCATAAATCTGAAAACAAAACATGATAAAGAAACTACAAGTAAAAAAAGAAATTATACACCACAAACTTCAATGAACATTGATGCAATTCATTAGCAAAGTATTATTAAATATAGTCCTGGAACATTGGGAGGAAAACACACCACAACCATATTTATTTTATCTCATTAGCTCAACATTGGTTTAGTTTTTACCTCCAAGGTTAAAGATTATACTTGATGATTTTGAAAAAAAAAAAGAGATAAAATCCTAGACACTCAAAATTGATAAATGTAACAATTGTTACACTTTTATCTTTCTCACTGCTATTTAAAAGTGAAAACTGACTGAGACAATCTATATATTTACTCCAACATTTTTTGTGGGGGGGGTGCAGCAAATCGAACTCAGGGCCTTGTACTTGCTAGGGAAGCACTCTACTACTGAGCTAGATACCCAGCCCATACTCTAACTTTAAATGACATGAATGTTAAACAATCCTATGAAATGTGATTCCAAGTCCTCTAATACCATCGTACTGCTGCTGTTTTTGATTTGAAGCTGGTGACCTGGAATTCCGTTGCCAAGAGGTATGTAGGGCAGTTGATATTATGAACACCTTAATTCTGAGAAAAAGAGAATTACATAAAATATATCCTAGAGCGGCTATAATGACTGCATATTTTAATTTTTTATACATGAAGTACAAAGATAATTTGTATTACCCTGAATAGAGACACACTAAATAACAATGAACAATTAGTGCTCTGAATTGTGTACTGACAGCCCCCAAATGGTGTATATTCTGTGTAAGTTTTGAATGAATCTTTTAGGCACTATTAGGTGATCGAAAGAAAGTTTGTTTGTTTCTGTTGTGTTTTGTTTTTTGAGACAGAGTCTTGCTATATAGGCATATATACTTTAAAAATTCAGTATTTTATATTTTCAATACATAATGAATATATTCTTTCGTATTGATATATATCACATCTTGAACCTTTTTTCTCCCCCTTTCTCTCCCTTCCCTCCCTTTCCCCTTCTAGCTCCAGATACTCACTTGCTACTTAAATTGTGACCAGCAGAAGGGCGACGATGGTAACACAATGAAGTTTCAAAAGAAAATCTCCCTCCCATATACTTTGTGGCTCATATACACAATAAAACCTCAAAAACTTTCAGGAACGCCCAGAATAAATATGATTAAACGAACAATAAATTCAACTCTAAAATAAAATCTGTAGTTATTGATATAATTGTTTTCCATAACGTATATGAATTTAACTATATACCTATAACATGAAACAAAAGTATATCACCGATGTATCACTAGGGATGTTCTACTTATCAATTGCAGATTCTCTTAAAATGTTTTAATGATAAAACTAAATACGAATTTTTAGAGCCAAATGAAGTCTTAGTATATATTTCTGGTGTTAATTATTTGATATGAATGCACAGTAAACAATACTTATCATGAAACAAAATTATTTTTGCCATTAGATCATTAGTGAATTGACAGTAAAGATTTAACACGTTCATGAAAGAGGTAAAAAATATGTAGTTATTGCTTAGGGGCTTTTTTTCATCAAGTTATTTTGACTCATTTGTCCTTGGTGCCCATGAGCCATGTTGACCACAGAAATAAGTCAAACTTCTCTCTGGCAAGGTGAATGATTTATGGTTTTCATCCTGAAATTTAATACCGGAAAGTGATTGCGTTGTCAGAACATCCCTCTCATCGAATGCTATGTACCAATTGTTTATTTTACAACAAAAGCCATTTAAAGTTTTGACTCAACTAATAACAGTTTTCTGAAACAGTGAGTAGAGGAAGGACCATCTTTACTTTTTATACTGGAAACTATTATGATTTGAGAGAATAGCCTTATTTTAAAGCACACTTTCTACTCTAGAGACCATAGAGCTATTATTATTTCAGTGACTAGAATGCAAATGGATAAAATGCCAAGTCCTGTTCTCTCGTCCTATAATGCCAATGGAAAATAATAAATCCTCACACATAAAGTCTTGGGGAAAATCAGTGATCTCTTTGCCACAGGAATATAATTCCTCCAGGTGCCTCCCCTCCACCTGAGTACTACTAGAGAAATAGGAGTTGCTGTGACATTGTGAAAAGATGGAATGAAGTTTAAAAGCACAAACTTTAAGATTATTCTGTAATAATTTCACAGCAAATGCCATTCAGGAGGTAACGCAGCTCCCAATTATGCTTCCAAAGAGATTACTTTTTAGTGACAAAACACTCACCGCCATTCATCACGGCTGCTATTTTCTCTTGATCTTTATCAATTTCCACCAGAGTATGAGAGCAACAAACTTTTGTTACAAGCGTCCTTCATTTGATTTTCTAAAATGTCTCATGTTCTCAAAAAAAAGCAGTTCTCGAAATAACAAGATTTGAAAAGAAAATGAACAATTACTCTAACGCTTTAACTATGCTAATTTGACTGAGTAAATTGGGAAGTGAAGAGAAACTGGGGTTGAGAAGAAACATCTGGAATCAGAAGCCAGCTATCAAGAACCGTTTTCATCCAGCATCACTCAGGATGCTGTCACCTGTTGAAGCAGCGAACTTACTGGGCACGGAGGGCCTCTCTTTTCTTTACCACGGGGGTTCCTCAGACTCCTTTCTCCGAACAAATACTCCTGCCTCTCTTTCCAGTTTTGTGAATGAAGCATCCTCACTGGTATTTAAGTCCGAATTCTGTATATAAGACACGGACCCTGTCCAGCAGTCGATTCTCACAGGCCGTCTTCATCAGCACTGTCTCTCTCTACCTTTTTGATATCCTAGAAATACACCTGCCATGTCCTCTCGCTACTCTCTCTATTTCTCTCCAATTTTTCCCAAAGGTACTTACACAAGTAGCTGTCTGTACTTGAATGCTTGTATTTTCTCCTTGGTGTCATATTTTTAATCTTACCCAGGGAAAGTAAATTAGTCTTTCCTCTTTGTCCTTCAAAACTTTACCTGTTCAAATCAAAGACCCCAAGGTTGCAATAGTTGTTCCTCTGTATTCAACTTATGCAACCTAAGTGTAAAAATGAATCACGCTCCTTCTTGGTACCATGTTGTCTCAGCCTGATTTTATGTCTTCTTACTACCAGCTGTGTCTCCTAAACCCTCTTACCTACCTTTTGTTTTTCCTGTTTAAAATCTCAACTGTGATGTGCCTAAAAGTTTGGTCCTCAGGTTTAATATTTCCTATGTATATGTGCTTTCTTTAGTAAATAAAAATGATTTTATATACCATTATATGTTGGTTTATGCACATTTTATATTGCCTGCCATCACTGAATACTACATTTATATATCCTTTATTCGATGTTTGAGCCATACTTCACGTGAATAAGAAGCATGCCCATAGGAAAATCATTTCTATTAAAAAACAAAATTTGGGGAGATGCATAAGGAGAATTATTTATTTTATAAATAAGCAATATTTTCCTTATTTGTTAAATGGAAGTGCAAAAAAATTAGCCTAAGTTAAGTGTTTTCTCTGTTTCCTTCCAACTAGTCAGTAATACCTACACTTACAAGATAAAACTTGAACACAGCCACATTGTGGCTCCTTTGATGGTGACCTTGAACAAGCTGCTACTAAAAACACTGGGAGCTGGGCATAATGACACATGCCTGTAATTCCAGCACTCTGAGAGGCTGAGGCAGGAGGATGGCAAATTCAATATAACCTTGGCAAATTGGTGACTTAGGGAGGCTTTGTCTCAAAACCAAAAATGAAATAAAACCTGCTCAGGGTGTAGTTTAGTGAAAAGGCTGTGGGTTCAATCCCTGGTACATTAAAAAAAAATCTAGCTGTCTAACCATCTTCCCTTGCTTGAATGTTTTTCACATAGAAGTTAGAGGAACATTTAATTTAAAAGCACACATTATACTATCTTAATTCCCAAATCAAAGCTGTCCATGGTAATGAATTCAAATACAGTCATAATAAATTATAAATATATTTGTTTATAGGCTTGTTGGCCTTGTCCAACACACCATATCTAAATTCACTTCTTAGCTTACTCCTCATATTCACCAAACCACGCCTACCTAAACTAACCTGCTACATTTCTTTCAAGTCCTTTATTATGCTGATTTGTTATTTCTTTAGTCCCTTCATCTTGATTCCTTTAAATATCCAGTTACTTTTAACATCTCCTTAAATGCTATCTTCTCCAATTGACCTTTGCTGACCATGCAACATAGAGTGCATGTACTTTTCTCTATATTTATTATTATCATGATTTAGTAGAATAAAGTTAACATTTTCTGTATTATCTAATTGTTTAACTTGCATATTACAATAACCATGAGAAAGGTGACTTTTTGTTCATAACAGTATCATAAATGTTTTGAAAAACCCCAAATACATGTTATTGCACTATACAAACTGATAAAATAAATGACTGCTTTACACTTTTTATCCAAGATATCCGTGCTATTATTCTGACTCAGTACACATTGAGCACAACAAAAAGGATCTACTTTCACCAATGCACAACAGCAAAATTACTTAATATGATACATTGTTTTTAAATGAAATATTAACTTTCCTTATACATAGTATGCATTTTCCAATAAAATTACAATGTATCTTTTTTCTGAACTAAATATAATTATGCTCAAATTCTACTTTTCTATTAGTACGAAATTTAACCTCAATCATGGTATTTTCAGAACTTTACTGTCAATGTTGATAAAATGAAAAAAAATAAAGAATGTGAGAGTTTATTAGAATTCACTCTATAATGCTCCAATGTTACCTTCCTTGTGACAATTTTCTGGCAAATATGGACATGAACAACTTTTGTATATATACAATGTCTCCAAAAATATCCATTTGATAGGCTGCAGATTCCATGTAAAAATATGGTATGGGAACATTTTCTCAATTGTAGAATTTTAAGTTTTCAATTTAAGTAATGTTGAAATAAAATTGAAAAAAATACTACCTTTTTAAATATAACTGTAGCAGAAGAAATAACATAAATTATCTTGTTATAGCTGTGTATTCAAATTATCTAGAAGGAACATGCAATCCAGCTTGGCTTAATAAAGCATAACAGTTTAGCTTTTCTATTTATAATAAATCTTCTTAGTTCTCATCTTTCCTTATCAAAATATAAAAACCTCAGTTCTTTGATAAGTATATTTCCCTGTTTGACTTCTACAATTAATGCACTAGTGATTTGTATGTAAATGGTAAGATATATGGCCTATAACTTTCTTTCCAAGTGACTATTGCACATGAATATTGATAGGTGATTATAAAATCACCAGACTTTACTGGCAGCTGCTCTGTGTGCTGAGGGTAGCGGTGATTTGTGAAAAAGCTTGTAACTAAGTAGAGATCATCGCTCAGCCTAGGAAATATATTCTCTTCCTGCCAAAGCTAAAGGCTGAGTAATAAAATCAACTTCTCCTAAGCGGGGACTAGTGGAAATTTACATGAAAGCAGGCAGGGACCACGTGTGCCTACGATCATAATAGGTGCATAGCAGACATATACACAGACTTTGTTCAAAGATGGGTGTGTGAATAAATGTGTAAAGCGATGAGTAGGGACAATCACATACCCAGCATGTATAGAAATGTGTACAGTAGGAAAAATGAGTAGCAATCTGAAGTACAAACAAGCCAAGTAGTGTCTTTCTATGATTTTGTGTGTTTTTATATATGTGTATCATATACTTTGCTACGTTGTTCACTAGCACCTGTAAATGTTCAAGTGTTCTCCTTCTTCCCTGATAGAACTGTGCTGTGTGGAAATTCTCACATTCATTTTCATTACTTCTATTTATTTTACATTTTTTATCCAGTTAAAGTTAGACTGTATTAGTGCTATTTTTAGTTTTATGCTTTTTTTCAGGGATTAGTGATATTACTTTTAAATGAATGGAAAAACATGAAAGAGATTTAAGAAATCAGAAAAATAACTGAAAGAAAGGCAAGTATTTCTGTACGTTTCCATAGTACGCCTATAATACAACAAGAGCTATACACAATTTCTCTCTTCAACTTTTAGTATATACACTCTTTGGACCCCTTTCTCGATTTACTTACAAGTGTACATAATCACTAGAGAATATATATCATTTAGTCTTAAACAAAATCCCTCACTTTTTCATGTTAGATTTTGTCAACAGCCTTTCCTGAATCAACTGTATCTTGTGCTTTCTTCTGTTTTTGTGGTTTATTGCAGTTCTTGATTTGCTTAAATTGAACCAGCCTTGAAACTCGAGGATGAACCCTACTTGGTCATGGTTTGTGATGTTTTTGATAATACGTTGCATTCTATCTGCCATTATCTTGCTGAGGGATGTTTGCATCAATGTTAATTAAGATGTGTGGCCTGAAGTTTTCTCTTTCGGTTGGATCTTTGTCAGCTTTTGGGATCAGAGTGAAGCTGACTTCCAGATATGAGTTTAGGAGCACTCCATACCTTTTGATTTGCTCGAAGGAGTACTGGTGATATAAAGCCCTTACAGATTTTCTAGAATTCAGCAGTGACTCCATCAGGTCCTGAGCATTTTATTTTGGTAGATTCTTTATTACTGTCTCAATTTCATTGCTTATTTTTGGAATGTTCAGTATTTTTGTGTCTTCTTGAGTTCTCTTTTGTAATTTGTATAAGACTCTTTACATTTCTTTATGATTTTTCAATTTGTTGGAATATAGTTTTTCATAATTGCTATTATCCTCTGGATATTGACAGTGTCTGTTGTGATTTTACCTTTTTCATTTCTAATTGAATTTATGTGAGTCATTTCGTGTGTTTTTTCTTGGTAAATTTGGCCAAGGGATTATGCTTTTTGTTGGTGCTAACAAACATTAAATCCTTGATTCATTGATTCTCTTTGATTTCTTGATCTTTTGTATTTTTTTAATCTCAATTTCAATAATTTCCATTCTAATCATAGGTTCATACTTAGATCTCCAACTTTAACCCTGCAACACTTCAGTGATTTCAGCCTCTTCCACTTGCTTTTCATAAGCTCCCTTTCAAACCTCGAGGAGTTGGGCCCCAACATCTACCATGAATTGATGTAAAATTTAATTGCAGTATATAGGTGTTTTGATTTCAGAAGAACTAATCGATACACTACTCAGTTCTTAGAGGTTACCCTATGTCTTACAGACTCCGTCATTTCCAAATTGATTTAAATCAATTTATTGCCTCAACACTTTATTGAGCTTGTATCATTAATTTATAATGCATTTAAATTGTGCTGTTACATTCTTGGAATCCTCAGCCTGTAAACACATTTTTAAACTTGCATTCATTAAGATTACTTAATTCAAAGTTCAGTAGATTTTGACAAATGTTTGCTGTCTCGAATTCATTACAGTGTCGCACTAAGCAGTTTCTGTTCTAGAAAAATCCCTTTTGCTTGGACCGTTTGTCTACTTTTCCCTGAGTCTGAGGGATCCATGATCTGTTTATTTGCTTGATAATGTCTTTCCAGATATTCATAAAACTGAAGCCGAACACTATGCATGTGTTTTGACCTGGCATCTTTTATTTAGCAATCTGCATTTAAGGTCCATCTATCCCTGTTTTTCACTTACCAGGATTTTGACCTATACTGTGTTCAAAAGATCTACAAATTAGGTTTGGAAATGTTGACATCTTACCTATTGCTAAGTTTTCCAATCTGCAAACTCCAAATATATTTTTATTTGTTTAGATGTTCTTCAATATGTATTTGTATTTCTAGTTATTTTTTTTTTTACAATTTTCTGCATGTAGGTTATAGATATTTCGCTAGATGAATATCTTTTTCACTTTTGGTACATATTTTATTAAATGATAAGTTTTTTTGCCTTTAATTTCAAATTCAAATAATTCATTTTAGACCTAGAAGGAAGAAATTTTTTTACTAAAAATTTTTCATCCAAATTTACTACACCGTACTCATTTATCATTTTCACAGCATTTTAAAAGGGATGCCTTATAATTTTCCATTTAGAGAGTAATATCACTACAAATAGAAACATATTCTTCCCTTTAATTACATATTTATTATTTCTTCTTAATTTGATATTTCATAGCTTCAATTTTTAACAAAATGTTCAAGAGCGCTGATAAAAGACATCCTTGTCTTGCTTCTAATGATAAAAGTATCCTGTTTCTTATTTTATGATAATATGATTTTCTTTCCTGGTCTTTGGATAGAGTGAATAACATTTAATAATGATCAAAAGCTTAATCATCCTTGAACAGTTGGTGTTTAAATGTGCTTCCTTCATATATTTTTGGATTCAATAATTTTTGAGCGTTATTGCATCTATCCTCATGAGAATTGTTTTTTATTTTTGCTGACCAGTAATATTCTGTATGATTTTGATATTACAGTAATGTTGGCCTCATACATTTATGTATAATGTGTTTCCGCTTCAATTTCCTGAAATATATTTTGGAAAAGTACTACATTTCTTTCTTCTATATTTGGCTGAATGTTTTATTTTCTTGGAAGATTAGTGATCGATTGTTCCCTCAATAGTACATTTGTACTTGTATTATCTATATCTCATTGTTTGTATATTCATAGTTGGGAATTTTCAAGAAATTTGTCCACTTCAGGTAGGTTATAAAGTTTTGGAGGATGAGATTGTTCATAGTTATTGCTTTATTTTCCTTTTCATATCCGTGAGATCAGCCCTAATTCCTGCTTTTCATTTCTCATATTGATAACATTTTGTCATATTTCTTTTTTTCTTTGTTAACCTTGCTACAGGTGTATTGATTTTACTGATTTTAAAAAGAACTAGTTAGGGGATATGTTTCCTTTCTCTAGTGTAATCTTCTTTTCAGTTTCACTGTATTCTGTTATAATATTTATACTACTTTCTTATTATTCTTTAATTTTCTAAGTTGGAAACATTTTATTTTATAGTTTTTCCCTTGGTGAAATATCTACATTGAATGACACAATTTTTTCTCTAAACACAGATTTCATTGCACCCCATAAATTAAGATGTTAAAGTTTCATTTGTATTTCTTTCAAAATCTTTTACATTTTTCTGCCGAAAGATTTTTAATTATTTGATTTTTTTAAAATGTGTTATCTACTACATAAATATTTCTGCATTTTCAAACTAGTATTTTGTTATTGGATACTAATTTAATTTCATGAAAATCTGAGAATATAATCGTATAATTTTTATTGCTGTAAATTTTATAGACATTTCCTAAGTACCAGAAATGAGCAATCTTTATAAAGATGCTACAAACCCTAAAAAGTATGTATTCTGCTATTATTTAATGTTATTTAATAGAGTATTATGTGCATGGAAATTAGCTCACATTGACTGATAACAGTGTTCTAATAATTTAAAACTTATAGGTTTTCTATTGTGTAAATTTAACAATTTTCAATATGACTTATGGTTATCTGTACCTATAATAGTAGATTTGTATATTTCTTCTTTCAGTTTCATAGGTTTGTTCAAAATATTGTTACAGTCTTTTGAGGGATATAAACAAATATAGAAAATTAACTTTACCATTTGAAGTAAGTTTTACTCCTGGTAACTTTCTTTCTTCAGCACTTTGGTTAATATGAGATTGAAATAAATAAACTGGCTTTCATTAGAATAGTATTAACTCAGTTACATATTTATCTATCCATTGCCATTAAACTATTTAACTGTTTAATTATAAAATGGATATTTTTAGTAATTACCTATGGTTATTTCTCATTGTTTCCACTGTAACAATCTCTGTCACATGTTGGTGTATTTCGAGCATTTCATTTTTGAAATTTCTGGGTTTTCTTTTCTTGTCGCTGTATTATTTATTTTTTAAGCCAGGCACAATTTGTACTGTATCAGGAAAAAAGCAAACGGGCATTTACTGTGAGGGTGTATACTGATTTATCTAAGTCTTGTGCTGTTCGTTATTTGATTTAGTCATAATTACCAGCAGCTTAAAAGTTCTCTAGTCTTCTTGTGTTTCTGCCACCACACCTGACTTTGGATGTCCCTTACTATCTTTCTCAGGTGGAGCCTGTTTCTTGTAGTTTTTTCACCTGCTTTACAAGGCTGCTAGGTCAGTGTGACAAATTAATACCTCATGATGTCTTTGAACACCAGCAATTTAATTTTTCAATGTTCTGAAAATAGAAGAACAATCCCAGACTGGAAGATAGTTTTTGCAAAAAAAAAAAAAATGTGATGAATATTATGCATCTAACAGATACCAATTTCTCTACCCTGTCAGGTTTTAAGGGAAAATCTCACCAAAGCAAGAGAAATTCTGAGTGACTATTGCACTGAAGAAAATATCCAGGTGACAAATTTTCACATAAAAAGCAAAAGCAATTAAATATAATTACTTCTTAAATGCTTAATAAAACCAATATAAACTGTGATGAAAGATAACTATATACTTATTTGTGGTAAAGTATTATTGATTTCCCTTCTTATCTCCTACTCGAAGACTTGTTCTGATTGTGGAAAAATCTTTCTCTCTGCTTCTCTATCTATTTCGCTGTTTTTCCTGACCACTTAAACATTCTTGTTAGATATTTTCATTTAGTTTTAGGGGGAACATTTAAAATGCAGCAAGCAACTTTAAGGTGTATGGTCCTATAAGTGGCAGAGACAAAAATGGTTAAGTAGCTGAACCATCTCAAAACTTAAACTATGGAACATTTCCATCACATCAAGGAAAATTTGTGCTTCTTGTTAGGAAAACATTTCCCATCGTCCCATTCCCCAGAAATCATGCACATGCTTTTGCTTTTTCAGAATGTCCTCTACATAAACTCACATATGTGTAAACTTTTCAATGTGGCTCCTTTCACTAAGTATAATTGTGGAGTTCATTAATAGCATCACATGTGTCAATAGCTCGCTTTTTATTGCCAAGTAATACAAAATTATTGTTTCACCATTTGGACATTTGCGATTGGTTTTAGTTTTTGCAAACATTCAAGTGTAGGTTTCTTTTGAAGACACAAATTTTCTTTGTTTTGAATAATTCCCAGGAAAGAAAAATAGTGCATCATACAATGAGTATAGTTAGATTTAAGAAATTTTGGCAAGTAATCTGTATTATTTTACATATCCTCTCACAGTGTACACAATATGTAGCCATTTGCCTATTCTCCATCAATTGAAAGTACCACAAAAGAAGGGAAAGTGCTGGTATTTACTCCCAAATAAGTGAGAGAACATGGGTTTAGTAAGTATGTACAAGTCTCTGGGTTCAATCCCAGAATCAAAGAAAACAAAGTTTCAAGTATTTTATTAGGTGTATTGATGTGTTTTAGTCTGCTTTTGGGTTTCATAATTTGGCATATTTATAGGGTAATTCAGTGTGTGCTAATTCAGTGTATGTACACAAAGGAAGACATTTTGATTTATCCACACAATGAAATAGTACTTAGCAATTAAAATAGAATGAATAATTGATGCAAAGTTAAAGGTCAGAATAGATATTCTGAGTATTTTCACAGCTATTTAAATAGCTCAATGTATCATGTTATTTATGGAATATTCTAGAAATAACAATCTTCTCTATAGTACCAAACACACACACACACACACACATATATATATATATTTCGTTATCTTGCATAATTGTCATTCTAGGGAACATATGGTGCGATGTTAGACTTTATTTTTCATTATCCTAAAGTGTAATTCTATTGATCAGGGTGCACCTGCTTATTTGGTATCTATGCATCTTCTTCAAGAGTCATTTGTTCAAACATTTCACCTTTTTTCAAACTTTTATGATGTATTGAGGTATAAGCTATACGTATTTAAATAAAAGTGACATATATATTTTCTGTATAGCTTCTTCTCTTCTGTAAAAATTCCATACTGCAATAAGATTTTTTTTCTTTTTATTAGATTCATACAACTTTGTTTCATATAAATTACAACTGAGGATTTATTACCAGCAGATGTAGAATGTTACATAAAACGTTCTGGCAAAATTTCTGATATATAGTGAAATTTTATATAAGAAATGGGTGTATAAAAAGTATAGCAAAAATTTGGAATTGAATGACATTTCATTACTATTACTCATTCTTAAAAATAAACGGTCACATAAACAATAAATAATACATTGTCATAGGTGATGTAAATGCAAAGTGCCACATGATAAAAGAGAATAATAAGAATGTATAATTAAAATTCATGCATTAAATTTGCAGCAATGTCTAAAAGGTAGATCATTATTAATATAAGCCTACCTTCAAAAGTCCTCAAAATAATCTTATAAATGCATAATTTTTCATATTCTTTCATTGCAGCACTTGATGTACAGTGACTATGACATTTCCCCCTGAAGTAGACTCCCATTAATAAAATAAAAAGTGCAAAGAAAATGTTTTAGTCCAACAGGACAAAATAATGCAGGACACATATATTACAAATCTTGTTTAAAATAGTAATCTGCTTTAATATGGGGACAAATTCTTATTCAAATATATGTCAATTCTTATTAATGTCTTTTATCAAACAATATAAACCAATAATTTATATTCTAAAATAACATGAATTTAAAGCTAGCATGATTGAAATGCCATGTTACCCCATTAATATCTACAGTTTTTGTTTTTATGTATCTGGTAAAATATATTTAATTTAAATATTAAAAAGGGATTGTTTAAAATCAATTTGTTGCAAAATCTGTAGGCTTATATAAAAATTCTTCCTAGAGTACAATTCGTAAGTACCTATCAAGGCCTTTGTAAATATTTTAGTGGAACAAAAAAATTCCTTCATGTAGGAATTTATTTCAGAAAAACAAAACCAAAGAAAATCTCAAAGCTCATTTGCATCAGCTTTTTCAAGAACTAATTTGAGCCTTCTGACCAAGTGGAGCTCACGGTACATTGCAGGAGAGACCATCAATAAACTGAGTATCTTGAATGTTGCCTTAAAACAGCACATTATCAACACTTCTAGATGGTAACTTTCACTTTCTAATTAATATATTATGACTGGATATATAATTAAATATACTTCAGAATAATTATCATGTAAAACAAATCCTTGTTAACCATACTGTTTAAGTAAAACATATTTTTTTTTGGTTTAATCCAGGATGTTGCCTATTTCAAGTTTATTTAGCTTCAAAAATAAGACTATATGGATGAAGCTTTTGAGTTTGCTATTAAATTCTTTTTTTTTAATTTTAAACCAAGAACATGTATTGGTACATTTTACATATAATGGTTACATTCATCACATTTATTTTATACCTGTACATGATGCATCCTTGTTCTCCCCCCTCTTCCCCACCCCTCCCCTCTGTTCCCTCCCTCTCTATTTACAGCAGGTTTATTCATAATTTTCCATATTTTCCCTTTCCCTTTTCTGTCCTTTGTTGCCTTTCTGCTTTTCCCCTTCTTTCTTTCTAGTACTCCTCTCCTTTGCATATTATCTTCCTTTTATATCATATCTATTACACCTCTTTGTCCTTATTTACAGTTATGATTTCTCATATCAGAGAGACAATTCGATGTGTACTCATGAGTGTCTGATTTATTTCACTTAAAAGTATGTTCTCAAGGAACATCCATTTATATACGAATGACTCTAGTTTATCATTTTTATGGCTGTGTAGTACTCCATTGTGTAGAAAAACCACATTTTCTTTAGCCATTCGTTGGTTGATGGGCATTTAGGTTGTTTCCAAGACTTAGCTATTACAAATTGTGTTGCTATGAACATGGTTGTGCATACGTCCCTATGGTATGACAATTTTAATTATTCTGGGAAGATCCCCAGTAGGGGAATAGCTGGGTCAAATGGAACCTCCAGTTGTAGTCTTTTAAGGAATCTCCATATTGATTTCCACAGTGGCTGGACCAGTCTACATTCCCACCAACAGTGGAGGAGTGTTCCTTTTTCCCCGCAGCCCCTCCAGCATTTGTTATTGGTTGATTTTTCCATATACGCAGTTCTTTCTGGAGTAAAACATATTATTATTTGTATCATTAAGAATACAACCTCAAAATAAAGTGGGGCAGCGTTTAGGCATCTGCTAAACTATTTTCTATTTAGGCCTATTAGATTGGTTTAAAGAAAATTTTTATTTATCTCTAATTCTTTTCTCAATAGTAATTTTCATTATTTTAGTAGTTCATGTATGAATATGCAACTAAAAACTAAATACAATGTAAGTTGAGATACATTTAGTCGTTTTAACATAAATGGATGTGTTTTCAAATATATTTTAATGGCATTGGTATTATGTCAAAATTAGAAACTCTAAAATGGGAAATGGAAAATTAATGAAAATTTCCTGACCCTGCTTATATAAATATTTGGCGATTCTAAATTTAGCAAGCTACAGAAAGACAAGAGAATATAAGCGGACTCAGATTCCATTCTTGCAAAAATTGGGTGATTTTAGAAGTCAACATTTGATTCTGAAACTATTATTTTAAAATTCTGGAACACTGGAATTACAGAATATTGTAGTCACATTTTCATACTACTTGGTGACATTAGTATAATTATGTTGACATGGAATGAATGGAAATTCGGTATTTGTTCTAGTAGAAAGTGTTTCACTTAAAATGATATCCTGAATAAAAGTTTGTTCTATTAGTCTGAGTAATGATATATTTCTACTCATTACATATCAAATTAAATTTGGTCAAGTAGAGATGGCAATAAGGTCTTTTTATCTGAATTTTAAAAGACACTGAAATTTTAATGTGTTAAAAAATTTCTGGCTAAAATATTAGTCTAAAAACTTCAGACAAATGATATGGCACACATATATTCACAAGTATCCTAAATCATATCAGCAAGTTTCCTTTGGAGCGAATTCCTGTCAAAGATAAATGCTTTCTGAAAGAAATTGATAATAACACAGTCTACCTTAATATGCAATTTTTATGTCAATGATTCCTTAATATATTTACAGAATGTCAAAATACTTTCAGAAGCGTCTGAAACTTTATGAGATTTAATGACCGTAATTTTCTGTCTGCACTTTCAACAGTTGCAGTCTTTGGAACTTTTGAGTATTTTCACAGTTGTGTTCTCAGTAAAATTGAATATGTTGAGTTGATTGAATGTCCAGAGGAGCCAATTAAAGGTAGAATATTAATATTAAAAGGAGTGTTTCACAAATGATGAAATTATTTATTCTCTAATTTTTCATACTGGAGAATAGACTGCCTTCCTTTTACAGTTTAAAGCTTTTTAAATTTTTATTTATTGAAGTATGATTTTATTTAAATAGAAGCAAGAATAGCTCTACATGTAATCATCCTTGCTGGAAGCTGGAAGAAATGAGCCCTCCGTAAAATCTATCCATTTCAGAACTGTACAGGGAAATGTGTTGATAGAAATCCAACCAAAGCGAGCTATGCGTTGGGTCTAAGCTCCACTTTAGAAACAAAATTTTCTGATTATGAAATAGGGACCACATTTTGTAGAAGAAATTATATAAAATGATATAAAATTATATTCTGTTGAAGTGTGCTGTTCTCTGTTTGAAAGCTCTTACATCCAATAGTCTTTCAAATGAGGAGATATTACAAAGAACACTGTTGATATAAAATGATGTATTTATGTAGGTTTAAGAAAACTTTTAACTTTGATACATAGATATTCCTAATTCATAATAACTATACAAAGAAAAACTAGAGAAAAAAGGAATTCATAGTAGAAATGCATGCATGAGATACTTACATATGATTCGATAATGGCCCCAGTATTCATTGAATGAATTTGTTTTCAATTTCATCTCTGCGTCAATGCTATGAATGCATGTATGATGCAGCTGAATTGACTGCTGATCATTCTCTAGTTTTAAAGTATCAGCAAGAATCACATTTCGTTAAGTTATTACATTCTAAGAGTAGAATGGCATTGTAAGATGCTATGAAAAGTTAAAATGTTAATTGATTAAAATAAAAACAGATTTGAAAAACTGGAAAGCATTTTAAGACAACTTTAATATAGCATTAATCTCATGTGGGATGCATTTAACACATTAGAAAATGTTGTTTCTTAGTATTAAATTCGTTGACCTACTTCTGTCATCAAAAGTATGATGGTTGAATAAACTTTCAGTTAAACTTCTGCATCATGCCATAGGGTACTCCACTTATGTTTAATATTCTTTTTTTCTATTAAGATTACTCACATAGAATGGCATAGTGGTGCACGCCTGGAATCCCAGAACTCTGAGCGTCTGAGGCAGGAGAATCACTAAACAAATCCAACCTGGGCAATTTAGGAAAATTAGCAAGAACTTATCTTAATATAAAACACATTGTTTAAACATGGCTTATAATGGAGCTCAGTGGGAAGTCCCTGTGTTCGGTCCTCAGGACCAAACAAATATAAATAAGTAAACAGACAAACATAAACAAAGGAACATGTATAGAAAATCATTCTTCCTCTCAATTTATTTTTTATTAAATGAAAATTATTTCATTTTTAGATAATGCCTTATATAGTCCGCACTGGCCTTGTACACTTAAACTCATTGGTTAGCCCTGGTAGATCTCCAATGTATGAACTTAGTCTCAGTCTTCTGAGTGCTGGAATCACAGGCCTGCAAAGCTATGTGTAGCAATGCATCATGTAATCATTCTTAATTTAGGTTTTATATCTCCACACAACATACTACGCACTCCATGGGCCAGCTAGATTTCTTGTCCATTAATAGCCAATATCTCTGCTTAAAATTACCATGTGAACTAGCCATCTCACTTCTGGAGGATGAAACATAAAAGGAAATGAAATCAACATAGTAAAAGAGATATCTGTATTACCCTGTTTATTTCCCCATACACTAAAAATACCTAAAAATAGAATCAAATTTGGTATCCATGAGTGGATGAATGAATATGGAAAATGAGGTATATATATATATACACAATGGAATATTATTCAGTGAAAAGCATAATCATGTGGCATGAAATGGATGAAATCGGAGTATATTACCTTAAGTGAAATAAATCAGACACAGAAAAACAAATGACACATGTTCTCACTCATATATGGAAAATAAACAAATATATCTGAATGTAAATTAGTGATTAAAAGTAGATGAGGAGGCTACAGATAGGAAGACAGACTCTGGATAGCAGGTACCCAAATGTAGTTACAAGCATTAAGGTCTAGGGTTCGCAGAACAGGGTAGTGATTACATTTCACGATAACCTATCATATATTTAATGAGTAACTAGAAGAGAACAGCTCAAAGGTTCCAAATGTAAGAACAAGAAGATAGATATGAAAAATGTCAGTGTAAATACTAAAAACAGTATAAGATGTAATGTTCGATAAAAATAAGACCACAGTCATGGAATTACATTAGCATAAAAATATAAGAGAAAATAAATTGCAAAGATATAAAATTACAGATAAAATAATAGAAATTTAGATTTAGATTTAATTTATTTATTTTTACTCTTTAATTTATTTATTATTTTACTCTTGTTGTCGCTGGGGATCGAACTCAGGGCCTTGCGTTTGCTAGGCAAGTGCTCTAACTACTGAGCTAAATCCCCAACCCATAGATTTTTTAAAAGCCATGATACGCAATTTTTATAATTTCCGTATGTTAGTCAAAGGAAAAATTGAATGCTAAAGCAATAGTTATAAAATTAAGCATCTTTTTCCATAGGTGTTAAAATCTTAATCATAGTAGTTCCAGAGACGTCTGATTATAATTATAATGTATTTTATTCAGTGATATGTTTTGTGATATTTGTAATATATTTGATGTTGTGTAAAGACGGAAAAATCTCTGATATTAACTCTTTTACTGTGACAAATGTTATTCAGTTTATTGTAGGCTTTTGTAAAAAAAAAAAAAATCCATGATGGAAAAACAGATGACAAAGATTTCAAGCATGGACTATCAGTTAGATGATTTTTGACAATTTTGTTTTGTCATGAATGTGAAAAATTCTGCTAATCAAACCCAATTAAGAAACCACAGAATAAGATGGGACTTTGATTTGAATAGAAATGTGTATTCTGTAATTTCTGTTATATCAGAATTTATTCAATGCCGTATTTATTACTACTAAGTTTTACATGTCATTCTCTTTCTAAAATTTGATATAAAAAAGCAAGTTTTTTATATGCAAGAGTTCACTCACTCCCTTGACCTAAATTTCCTGTGCAGAACTATTTAGGTCATCACTGAAATCTCACAATTGACAATAAGAAATCTTTGTAGACTAAGATAAAGGAAATTAGAAAATCAACTGTGAAGTCCTAACAAGGAAACAAAAATCACTAACATGATGTATTAAGCATTAAATTTAAACAACAAACAATAAATATCTTCACCGTCAGTATTGATTAATGAAAAATAAACTAACAATAAATTATTGTAGTTTTTTAAGAAAAAAGATAATTGAAACAAATTACCTTTAATGATTTTAGAAATACTAAAAAAAGTTTACTAAAATAAAAAATAATGCAAAATAACTTCAACATAAATATTTTAATTTAAATAGTTTCTCAGAGTGATAGGGAAATGCTGAGATCATGTCCCACAGTGACAAAGAATAAACCGGGACAGAGGAGACAAGGGGCAAACAATTTTATTTTAAAGATATGAAGGAGAAGAAGTAGAGCTCCCTCTAGCTCTGAGGGTGTCCTGGGCAGCATATTCAGTAGGGTTTTTTGTCTAGCAGTTTTTAAGGGACTTAAAAGGGAGTTTGAGCCCTTGTGTAAGCAACATGAACTGTACCCTATAGGGGACTACATAAATTTTAGGGTACAGTCTATACAGTGGTCACTCAGTGCCTTTCAGCCAGGGGCCTGCCTGATTGTGCCCTGGGGAGGTCCCTGGCAACTGGAGGGCATCTGCCAGATGCCTTTGTAAGATCCCTAGAGGCTCATGATTCAGCAAACTCCACTTTGGGCTTCCCAACTCCATTTTGAGGCTTTTGTCCTTACTGTCTAATAGAATCCTGATTCTTGTCTCACTAATTCCTGTTATAGAAGCTTAATTGAACACATAAATAAACTTTCTTGTTTTGGCATTAGAGGATTCTGCAAAGACAAATTATCCTGCTACATCATAGAAAATTAATATCCAACATTAAAAATTATTCTTTTATGCAGTAATATGAGACATAATGGATCAATGAAACCTAAAACTATGTATATTTTTAAAAATGTGGTGATTAGAAATATGTGCAAAGGAAAACATACTATTATGTAAAGTTTGTAAAAAGTAACATGAAGTATAGATCAAAACTACTGTTAATGTCATCTGCTGCATGCAACGAAAATATATATCATTGGAAGACTTTTAATTTTTATGGACTATATCAACTGCTGAAAGCAATAGAGGGGACAAATGCAGAAGGCCTTTCAGCATATACTAATAAGAGGCACATATAAAAACAGCACAAGGAGTTGGAGAGCTGTAATGAACATATGTGGTTAAACAAACCAATATGTAATAATGGTCAATGAATCATTAAAGTGAATATTATAAAATCCAAGACAATAATTAACTTTTAATAATTATATAAATAATAACGCAATTGTGAAGATAATTTCAAAAAGCATAAAAATATCCACTCCAAAGAATGTGGAAAAGAGGATACATAAATATAAATTAGAATAATTAGAAAACAACCAAATCATATTTTGCCCAAATATATAAACTATAATCAATATAGTCTAATCACATCAACTAGAACTTTAAAAGATGTGTGGCACAGCAGGATTTGGTACTACATGTGTGTAAATCCCAGCTCTTCTAGCAGCTGAGGTAGGAAGACCACAAATTCAAGGCCAGTCTGGGAAACTGAGCCAGACTGTCTTGAAAAATAATTTAAATTGGAAAAAAGTCCCCAAAAATTTAATAAAAAAGACATGCAAGACAAATAATAATAATGAAAGATTATGCTGTTATCATAAGAAGTAAACCTCAGAATATAAATTGTAATCAAGAAAATGAACATTTTATAATAAGTCAAAATCATTTTCTAGGTAAACAGCAATCCATAATGCATAGCTAACAAATAAAAGGGCTTGGAAAAAATGTAAAACAAAATTAAAATAAAAAATTAGCAAATTCACAAGTAGTGCTAGAAATGTCAGTATTCCTTTCTTAGAGGTTATTATAAGTAAACAGACATAAAGAAAACCCAATCTTCTGTTTACAGCAAATTCTGTTCCTTTAAGTCTTTTTCTTAAAACGAAGAGCTGAAACACATAATCTAAGCTTCCTCCTTGTGTACTGTAATTGAATAAAACAGAGCAAAATAAATTCAAAGGGTGTCAAAAGCTAGAAATATTGGCAATAACAGAGATAACAACAGCACAGTACCAATAAGTGGAAACAGTTCAAACAATTTTAAAAATGTAAAAGTTAGTTCTTCATAAATGTCATGAAATTGTTAAATTTGAGCCATATCAATTAGATAAGTTGCAAAACATCAATACCAGTTATAAAATCGTCAGCATCACTACACAGAGTCCACATATTTTGAAAAGATAGTAAGGTAATGTTATAAAGTTTATAATTTACCAGAAAAAGTGGAGAAGGAAAGAGAGAGAAAGGAGAACTAAGAATTAAGATGTGCTATGTACATGAACACACTTCTCAAGATGCATGTAATCATCTGCAAAGGGGTACTAATGAAAAAAATTTTTAAAGACATGAAGTAACAGAGGTCACTAAAAATGAAAAATTATTTTAAAATCTCTGTGTCCTTTTTAAATTTTGATTTTTAGTTATATGCATTTATATCCCAAAGAAACTAAACCCAAAATGAAAATGTACTGGAAGACAAGCAAAGAATCAAAAGACAATTCAAAGTAATATAATTACATAAAAATACATTGCAAAACATACTTGAGTGTGGAACTCCTATAACCAAGCAATATACACGTAATGCATATGAGATATTGATTTAAAATGCTAGATAAAATATATGTACATATTGTTTGAACACATTTAGATCAGTAGGTAATTTTACATGCATACATTCTTTATGAAAATTGTATTTAATAGTTAATTGAAATTCAAAATATATTTACATGAAATATCGATTTTAGATTACATTATTTTATTCCTAGGCTTTGCTTAAAATAAAATAATGATTCAGTTTGGTTAGAGAAAATGTATATCCTAAATTTCTAACAGAAATATGAAAACAAAATATATTTTTCTAAATAATTGCCATAATAATCCTGTTGACTTGAAAATATAAGTAACATGTTGCAAGAATAGCCTTCCTTCAAAAAATAACTTTCTTCCTCAAAAGGATGTAATTTTCAATTTGAACTTTGTTCATACTTCTTAAATATGTTCTACTAACAAAGTATGTCTGTAAATGCCAAACATAGGACTACAAGTTCATCTTTCATTCATTCATTATTTTATTTTTAGCTAGTTCTGTTTTTGAAAGATTTAAAATATTTATACTCATGTTGTAGTTATGCTATTACAGATACCCATGTTTACTTAATACAGTGAATTTAAGTGAATTTTTTTTTAATTTTTTTATTTTTACCAAGAACATGTATTGGTACATTGTATACATAATGATCATAATCAACATGGTTATTTTGTACATGATACATCTTAGTTTTCCCCCCTCTTCCTCCCTTCCCCTCCCCTCCTTTCCATTCACCCACCCCTCCCTATTTGCAACAAGTGTAGCTACACTTTACCATTTTTTCTCCTTTCATCTTACTTTTCTTTTAACCTTCTTCTTTATCCCCCTTTTCCCTGTCTAGTTCTCTCTTTTGAATACTATCTCTCTTTTTTTTTAAACATAATATCTATTCTACCCCTTTGTCCTTATTTACACTTATGATTTCTCATATCAGAGAAACAATTCGATGTACACTAATAAGTGTCTGATTTATTTCACTTAAAAGTATGTTCTCAAGGAACATCCATTTACATACAAATGACTCTAGTTTATCCTTTTTTATGGCGGTGTAGTACTCCATTGTGTAGAAAAACCACATCTTCTTCAGCCATTCATCAGTTTGGTTATGTTTATATGATTATACTGGTCTGTAGAAGATCATGAAAAAGCAAATTTTATTTTTTTTATTTATGAAAAAGTTTGAATTACTTAGTTTTGTACTACGATTAGTTTGTACATTTTCAGGGAGTATAATAATCCATTTTACACCTCTTTGGCCTTATTTTCACTTATGGTTTCTCATATTAGAGAAACAATTTGATATGTACTAATGAGTGTCTGATTTATTTCACTTAAGAATATGTTCTCGCCGGGCATGGTGGCGCACACCTGTAATCTCAGCACTTGGGAGGCAGAGGCAGGAGGATTGCTGCACGTTCGAGGCCAGCCTGGGCTACATAGTGAGTTCAAGGCCAGCCTGAACTACACAGTGAGACCCTGTCTCAAAAAACAAAAAACAAACAAAAAAAAAAAAACAAACAAACAAAAAAGAATATGTTCTCAAGGTACATCCATTTACCTACCAAAGTCTCTAGTTTACCCTTCTAATGGCAGAGTAGTATTCCCTTGTGTAGATAAACCACATCTTCTTTAGGAAGATAATATTCAAAAGAGAGGAGAACTAGAAAGGGAGAAGGGGGAAAAGAAGGAAGGGAAAGGGGAAAAAATTGAAAAAATATAAATAAACCTGCTGTAAAATAGGGAAGGGGGAGCAGAAGGGAGGGGTGGAGAAGAGGCGGAAGACCAAGATACATCATGTACAGGTACAAAATAACCATGATGAATGTGATCATTATGTATACAATGTACCAATACATGGTCTTGGTAAAAAAAAAAAAAAAAAAAAAAAAAAAAAAAAAAAAAAGTAAAATAAAATAAAATAAATCCATTTAAAAATATGCAGCATATACATAAAAACCACTTTAGATAAAATTGCTGGTTAATGTTTCCTACTTTATTCTATGAAAATAAAAATGAAATGTACAATAAAAAGGGTCAGTGACCTAGAATTAAATTCAGTATTTGTTGATAGCAGAAAAAAGAAATAAGCGCAGTAATGAATAACTTTACTATACTCCTATGGCCTGACTTACTGAAATAAAACCTCAGGGTAACACACAGAATAACCCACATTCTGCTCTCCAGTATTTCATTATGCAAGAAACTATGGCTTTTTCCATGATATATTGACCTAAATATGTTTTTCAGCTTCGAACCACATTCTAATATAGGATTTACAATTTAGATGTTCTGGTATTTCAAGAACTACAAAAATCAGTGTTTTAAAAATTATTTTGTTATAAGTATACAACTTGTTGGACATTGTATTTTTTTCACGTTTGTAATGTTTTGGAAAAATAAAGCCACAATGTATTTACTTTTCCAAGACTTTCATAAGAATATTAAATAAAATGTATAGAATAGGAATTGTTGAATACTGTGTTTTGTTTATAAATAACTGCCGTAATTATTTCCAAAATATTTGTAATCATTTACATTCTAACCAGTGTGGTATGACTGTTATTGTTGCTGTTCTTTCTCATCAGTATTTGGTATATCGCTATCTTAGTCACTTACCTGTTGCCGGGATGAAATACCGACACGCACAATTTAAAGAAGAGTTTTATTTGGCTTGTAGTGTCAGAGCCCTCAGTTCATCTCAATGCGCTATAGGCAGAGGGGCATGGCGGGGAAGCTGTACGGGGGGCAGGATCAGAAAGTAGTGGAAGGAGCGGTCCAGGGTTTGGCACCTTCTTCTGGGACCCACCTGCTAATCACATCTTGAGCTATAAACTTCACAGCGTTATCCACTGGTGAGTATAATGGCTAATGCCCTGCTGGCCAGTGCCCGTCCAGGGGTCTCTTAATCCAGTCAAGTTGACAATAAAGATCAAATGACATAAACATCATTTTCAATTTTAGCCATTCTTTTGTTTTGCTGTCCTGTGTGTGCAATGTTTTATTTTTTTTCAAATGCCTTGAGAAATTATTTTTTTCATTGAGTTTTCATGTAAATTTGTGATGCAAACGTTCTATAGGTCCAAGTGAACAGTCACTTTTTTTTTTTTTTTTTTTTTTTTTTTTTTTTTTTTTTTTTTTTTTTTTTTTTTTTTTTTTTTTTTTTTTTTTTTTTTTTAGCAAAAACTGCAGTTAAATCCCTGACTGTCTCAGATGAAAAACCAAATAGATTTCAGTAAGAAACATGTTAAGGGCCCAGGAATCTGTCATCTAACCCTGTGGCGGTCTTTCCGTGAGAGATAAAGTATTAGAAATTAAGAAACCTGGATTGTGTAGTGCTATTTTAGGCCCCTTTAACTGCCTTCTCTTATCATCCTCTATGAATGGAACTCCTCGGTAAAACCTCAATTTATAAGTCAGACTCCTCAGACTTCTGGCTTCTGTTAAATTTTAAGCCTGAGAATGAGATAGTCCCTGAGTCCTGTGGGTTGTTTCGCTACCTGTATTGAAACACAAACTTCATTTTGTGAAATATGTACCCATCATTTTGTAGCTCAATTCCTTTATATTTTGTCCATTTTTTCTTACACTATGAGAGTTTCGTATAATCAGTATTGCTACAGATTACTATATATAATGACACAAATTAATAATACAAATAAAATACAAAATATAAAGAAACGTAGACCAATTGATCTGCACTTACCTTTGAAACCCTTCCTGGCTAGCTGGTGTAAGGGAGACAGAGAGAGGAGTGTTACTGTGTAAGGCAGCTTTCACTACCACTGTCTATGGACTCAGTGGAACCTTTTTCTATTCCTGCAACCTATCCGATGACACGTGCTTTTGCCTCCTTTTTAGGATTTCTCGGATATGCGACACTGCATTGTTTTTAAACAGATTCATTGCTTGTACTGGCTGCAGCCTTATTCAGCTGGTGCTCTTCTGCAAAATTTTGCACCACTTGCCACATTTTACACATTTCCCTGATCTCGTTTGAAGTGAGAGGTTCCTCTGCCTTTTTCTCCTCACCCTCTGCAGATTAGATTTCCTCCCCAACTTCTTCTGATGGGAAATCGTCCACCCTCCCACAGTGAGAGAGAGAGAGAGAACCATTGACTCAGTTGTAATCATGTGGTGTTCGACATCAACTATACTCAAATCCCAAAACATCACACATTTATCAATTTAAAATTTATTAGAAATAGTTTCTCATCTTGCTGTACATTCAGAACAAGTTACTCACACTCTAAGGCTTTACTGTAGTAAGAAGGAGGGCGATAGAGCTTTCTCTCATGTGAAGGAGATCAAGAGACGGAGAGTGGAGGGAGGGAGAGGAGAGAGGATGGAGAGGAGAGAAAAGGAACGAAGAGGGGAATTAAGTGTTATGTGCAAGTACAAACTCCATGCAAGGAATATAAGCATTATGTAATGAAAACATGTGTGAATAAAAATTTCAAAATCTACTTAAACAGACCAGTTATCTTCTTTTCTTTTGGGGGTGTGTGTGTGCTGTAGCTCGAACTCAGGGCCTTGAGCTTGCTAGGCAAGCGCTCTACCACTGAGCTAAATCCCCAAGCCCAGTTCTCCTCTTAAGTAGCAACATTCTCTCTCTTTCTCAGTATGCCTACTTGGAAAATACTATCCAATATAATCATTCAGGAATGAAAGTGGCTATGTTAGATTCATTTTTCAATGTATGATGTGTGACCTAAATATATGATGAATGTTTAATTTTTTTTTTTAAAGTTATTGCAGCAAAAGTTGCATCACCATTAATCACTGGCAGATACTCCTCCTGCCTTCCAACATGCTTGCTGCCCTCCGATGCAGTTCAGGCGCCCTCTCGTGTGCGTCCTTTAGTCCCTCCGTGTTGGCCCCCCTTTTTGTCTTGACTCAGTCACCGCCCTTTTCACTTTGGGAGAGAGCCAGAAGTTGCAGGACGCCAGAAGGTGCAGGAGGACACGGCCGGTAGTTTTTATGAGCCTGCCTTTCCACTGGATGGCGCTTGGCAGCAAATTACACGGTTTGGGTTAGTATATGTTTGTGATACACAATAAATACATTCATTGTGGGAAACTGGTTCTTACACATATTGAGTCTTAATGCTTTTTATTTCTTCTTCCCTTGGTCTCTGCTGTCTCCTCCAATCCTGAGATCTCTTTTCTGTCCTGTCTCCTACCATTTCTCTTTCCTTTGGTTCTTTATATGTATTTGGGGTTTTTCTTGTAAGAGAAACCATGTGCTGTTTAAATCTTCTCTGTTTGGTTTACTTCACTTAAAGTAAAATTCTTGAGTTGCACCCATTTTCCTACAAATGACTCAAATTTTTCTTTTATAGCCAAGCAATATGATATTTTATGTAGACGCCACATTTTCTTTATCTATTCATCTGTTGATGGGCATACAGGCCTCTTTCAAAGTTTAGCTGTTAGGAACTGTGTTGTTACAAACAGGAATGTGCATGTATCACTGTAGTATCACGTCTTTAACTTCTTCGGGAAGACACAAAGAGAAGTTATAGTTGGGTCAAATGGAATTCCCACTTTTAGTCATCTCATAAAGATACTCATGAAAGAAGACTTCCAGAATTGCTCAAAAGGTTGCAAGAAAAATGGATTTTTTCCTCAAAGAGAGAGTGAATATTTTGAGTGGGAGTGATGACAATATGTCTCTTACTGTGATTTTTTTAAATTCAAATATTCATAATATATTTTGATCACACTTCATATTTTATCTATCTGAAAAAAGTTAATATTTTATGATACATATTGGATTCTTGTTTATACTAACGATGTATTAGGTTATTGGATTATTTATTTGATTTCTGTCTGCTTACCTCTTGATGCTCACGTTTTTATAAATTTTGTACATTTTTAGAGGCGCGTCTTAAAGATTGTCAATGTCGACTAGCTCATTTCTCATATAATGTAGTATTTCTAAAGATGTATCACTTACTGACATCCTATTTCCTGACCAGGTGAATGCAGGCAGTTGCTCCTTGTGTAGTGACGTATTCTGTGAGTCACATAAAATAACACGCTGTTCCTGAAGCGTTAGCTGTGGAAACTTCTATTAGAGAAGCTATTCTGAAGCGCTGAGCAGACAGAGAAAAAATGTGCACAGAAGTATCTGATTTAATACCATTTGTCTCATTTTAATGTGGAATGTTACTCTGTTTCAGTATTTTTATTCCCTGTCATAGACAATATATTTGGAAATTATGAGACAATGGAGAGGAACAAGATGAAATACTATATATCAGCTAAGAAATTGCTTCAAAAGTTAGATCTGAGTTTGAATTCTTTTGTATATCTTTCTAGTTGTGGAACTTTAGGCAACAATTTAAATCTTTCTTGAATTTTCAGTATCTACCAAAGCAGAGATAAGGAAAGTATGGTTTATTACTATAAGGATTATATGAAACAATAAATGTAAAACATTTAGCATGTTGCTTACTGATAAATATAACTTACTGATAAATATAAATATAGCTATTATTCAATGATACCATATCAGGATCTTCTGGACAGATTGAATTTCATTTCCCAAAGAGGTTGTCTTTGAGATTCACCTTTTTTTTTCTTCTTTTCCTCTGTAACAAACTACCAAGAAACTCCTGCTTTAAACAAGCAATTTATCTTCCAAGCATTTTTTTATAATCTTCTATATTAGTAATTTGGAATGAGCTTAGATGGACAGGTCCCTTCAAAGCTTGCCTGGAGCTGATTGTGAACCCCAAATGATCTCCTGACTCTATTACTGGTGAGGGTTCCAGGGTGCTATCATAGATATGGCGTTTGTTGTTGGTGGTTCAAAGTCAGCTGGTAGTTGCCGTAGAACCAAGGTTTTGTAGCTCTGCTTTACGTGAGCTGCAGTACTCCAGGAGAATGAATAGGGCAATTTGTCAAGAAAGTTAGCCAAGACTTCCGTTTCCCTGCAGGACTAGGATCAGAATTTCCTCAGTGCGTTTCTAGCATATATTTTGGTCAATACAAATCACAAGACCAGGTCTGATTCTTCACAGCAGAAATAGTCACTCTATTTCTTGAGAACAGCAGGAAGATTTCACTTCAAACATTTAGGCATGTAGAGGATGGACGAGTTTGTAGCCCTTTCTTATTTCCAATAAATATTGATGCTTTGTATCCTGGAATGTGTTACTTAAACTGCGAGCCTTAGACTCAAGCTAATGAAGAATTTACCAATTCTCTATTAGTTATATTTCTCTTACATTTATGGAAAATGACAAAATTTCCTAAATATATTCTTACTCTTTTGGATAAATTTTAATAAAAATCTATAAAAAAAAACTTACTTTCTTGAGAGGGAGGTGATTACTATTGATTATTAATGAGAATATTGTGTTTCATTTTTTTCTACTTTGCAGAATTACTTTAATCAGTTGTAATCTGTAGTTATAACCAAAAATAAATGAAAATGAGTATTTTATACATGAAATATAGTTATTCAGTACTATTTAACATTTGACTGAATAAATTATGTCTTTGTTTACATAAGTTTATTTTGCTACAGAAACACAGCTGTAATTGTATTCTTTGTGCAGTGATGTTTCTTCTTGTTTTTCTAACACTACCAAACCATTCATATGAATTGAACAATGCAGCACAGGATTTTTGAAATTTTTACATCATTACACATTTATAAATTATGATTTTCTTATAAATTTTGAAAAAATATAAATTTACAGTAATTTAATATTAAGAAACAAAAAATAAGATAGTTTACACATCTATGAATGTTTAAGGTACATATAAGATATATATATATGTATCTTCTGTAAATTTTGTCAGATTGTGGGCATTTTTTTCTTTCTGCACATAGTGCCACATATTAACTTGTATGTCTTGTAGTTTTTACCAAAATATAGCATGCTTTTAATGTCTCATGCACCTCTTCTGGGAAGAAAATGTCCAAATGGGAAAGGGAACAAGGGAGGGGGAAAGGAACGGAGGGACAAGAGAAATAAGAAATGGAAGGAAAAAAATGGAAACAAAGCTTTTGTAAATAAGGGGATGAAGGGCGGGGAGAGGAATGGGAAAAAAAGAAGCAACAAGATATATCATGTGCAGGTACAAATCCCTGATGATGAATGTTATCACTATGTACCTCTAAAATCTGCCTTTAAAATAAAATACATTTTAAAAAAAATATATCAAAAGGCTACAAGTTGAATGACTCCAACAATGCCACATCCTGGAAATGTACAAAAAAAAAAAAAGAAAGAAAGAAAACCTCTTAGAAACATGAAAAGAATCAATGGTTGTCAGAATTTAAGGAGTAGATATGGATGACTAACCAGAACACAGAGAAATTTAGGGTAGTGCAGCTCTAGTGCTTGGAATTATAAGAGTGGATACATGTCACTACATATTTCTCTGAACCCCTACACTTTCAAGCACTAAGAGCAAATTGTATGCAAACTACTTTGTGTAATGATGTGTGAATGTCAGTTCATTGATTGTAACAAATGTGCTAGTGGATATTGATTGTAAAGAAGGCTCTGTGGGAAGGGAAAGGGAGACGTAAGAGAATTCTCTACATTTACTTTTTAATTGTGCTTGGAAATTAAAACAACTCTAAAAAGGATGCCATGGTTTGCTCGTGCCTCCCCAAAATGCGCATGTTGAAAACTTAGCCTCAATATGATGGAATTAGGAGGCAAGAAATTTGGAGATGATAAATGCATGTGACAGAACCCTTTTGGAGAGGATCGTTGTCCCTATAAATTGTACAAGGGTGAGCTCTCATAGCCCCTTCCCTCCTTTGAGCACACAGAGACAATAATAAAAATAATAAGTTCCTGAGTACAAACAACGTGGATCCAAATGCAGAATCCAAAGCCTGTGGTGTTAAACAAACTTTCTGTGGATATATATTATATGACTCTATGAGGTGTGATTGAAAAACCGTATGGTGCATGATTAAAGAAATTATAATAAGAAAGCACACACTGCGGTTAATCATTCCCAAAACTCTCCTCTTGGCTTTGAACACACTTCTTCACCATTCTTGCCACTTTCTGAAGCAATTCTGGACGTCCTTTTTCATGAGTGTCTTTAAAAAGTGCGATTGAAAATAAGAATACTGCTGCTGAGAGTCACCCAACAGCAAGGCATCTGGTAAAAGCACGAAGGTGTGTCCTCGTCTGCTTTATTCACCAGATCCCGCTCCGTGTGACTGCTGGCTCCTCCCCAAACACAAAATGACCACAAAAGGTAAGAGTTTCAAATGGATTCAGGACAACGAATCTAGTGTACTGTTCTACTATAGCAGAACTGAAGGCACTCAGAAAAAGGACTTCCAGAAATTGCCAAGAAAAATGAGACAGTTGTGTTCAAACTAAGAGGGAGTACTTTGAAGGGGATTAATGGCAATGTGACTCTTAATGTAATGATTTTTTATTTAAACATTCACTATATTTTCGATTATATCTTGTACCTAAAATTCTACAATAGGCAAAACTATTGGGAGAAAGAACAGATCATTGGCTACCTGTACTTAAAGCGAGTAAAAGGATTGACTACAAAACTAAATCTGAACGAAGATTTTTTGATAAAATGATGGAAATCTCTCTGTCTTAATTGTAGTTGTGCTTATAAGACCCAATGCCACTGTCAAAATTAATATAACTCACACCTATATGTATCAAAAATAGTGAACTTTATAATACATAAGTCACACACACAAAGGAAGAAAATCTGACTTTTATATGCAGATTTTGACTTAAAAAAAAACTAATAATAATTTTACCAGCTAAAATATTTGAATTCGGACCTCTACTTCAAACACTCTGTAGACTAAAAGAAAAATAGATTTGTCGAGTGCAAAGTTTGTAGGCCTCTCTGCTGTAAACTTCTTGTGCAACACTGTATTGCAATCACATCTATAATGTATCCCTTTAAGAACAAGACTGTTTCGTCTCCATTTGTCTTTAATATCTAGCACAGCACTTCAATCATTGTGACTGATGCACAGGATGCTGGTATTTGAAGGAGTCTTTCTTACGTATTTAGGTATCTAAAGGACCACAGAAGGATGTTTTACTACACGGTCACCTCTAGTGGCGGACTCCTGTGATAGGGAAAGATTTCACTTCATATGCTTTTGTGCATTTTGAATTTTGTAGGTTGTATTATAATTTAAACATGTACTTTCACAAAAGAGAGGTGTTGGAGAGGAAGCCTTATACAAACGACAATCCCTATGCCACTTGGTATGTTTAACTGAGCTTTGAGAAAGAAATAAGCACATAATTTGGCCAAAAATCTAGAATTAGGAGCTCTATGCATATCATAAATTTCACTGCATTTTTAGAAATTTTCCAGTATAAAGGTGTGATTATTGGAACTGGATGCACATGTCGTAAACAAATACAGAAGCGGAAATCAGAACGTGAAGATATTCTTAAGTGCCTCACTCCATTTGTGGTGCTTTAACAAAATATACAAGATTGCATAATTTATAAGTAAGAAAAATTTATTTCTCATGATTCTGGAGTCTGGAAAGTCCTAGAGTACAGTATTGGCAGGTTCAGCACCTGGCGAAGGGTCTGCCCCATCCTCATAGATGCTCTCAACACAGAGATTAGAAGAGCAAAAATGGCTGAACACTGTGTGGGGTCTGGCTTTTCCAGATGTATCGATCTCATCCATACAGACCCCATCCGAATGACTTGGCCACCTCCCAAGCGCTGCTTCTCTTAGTGCTATCACCTGGTCAATTGTTTCAACACGTTACTTTTAAGAGAAACTCCAGACCACAGCAGGGTCCCATATGAAGTTGTTCAATTTCAACGTGAAGGTTGTGGGGGAGTCGCAGAAGTATAGAAAAAGAAAAAAGTCATCATCTGGTTGGTCTTTAATGATCCATTCCAGTGAAGGGGATAGCTATATTAAAGTATCCTATGTGAGGGTCAGGAAGATTAAATTAAAAGATACTATAAAATTCCAGACCAAAAAAGACGAAGGTTTTTATTGTTAACTTGGCAGTATTTCACAAAATTATTTAGTGGAATTGTTTTAATATTTTATGTGTAATTATGACACACAATACCCACTTTAATTAAAAAAAAAAAAAAAAACTAAAGCCAAAGTGAAATTTATAGGAACACCTTACGTGGTAATTTGACCTAAATAACAGTAAGTCATTTATTCATAGGATTTTGCTTCATTTGTCCTGTAATTCAGTTAAATTGTGCTTGAAAGTAAACGTTGAATTATGCACTTGTGCGTATATACATCTACATTATGTTTATACTTTCATTTGGAGATATATATATATATATATATATATATATATATATATATATATACAGTTTAGTGAATATTGCATTACCTTAAATTTCCCTTTCAGTGTTTTCTTTCTAAAAGTTCTTGGGAAATTGCATGACAATTTAAACATATGGATTCACTGATTTTTCTCTTTTTCGTGTTATCCTGACTCTTCACTTCATCCTTCACTCAGGCGTGCCCGTATAGGTTCTATTTGGTGTGCAAATTTAAATCAGCAGTCTTATGCAGCTATGCACTGAAAAGCTTTTCCACAAAGAATAGTGCAGGGAACTAACTCCTATTTGTAACATTAGGAGCTTTTGTTTTCTATCATATGCACCATCACCTTTTACAGAGCTCACTATAGTGAGAAATTCAATTTTCAACATAAATATACCAAATTTTTTCCTATGACTATGATGCTCCTATAAATATGAATCTTCCAATATTTTTAGTAGCACAAATAGTTTAAGCCACCCCAGTGAGAAAATCTTGGTTTTCAGAAGAAAACCCGTGCTATGATTTTTATTAACTCCCCTATTAAAGCTCTACACACATCTAAAAAATGTCTGCAATGAGACATTTTTTATCATACGCATTAAAGCACCAAGAAGTGTTCTACCTACAAGTGCTTATCACTGTTGTACTTGGATATCCTTGCAGGGCGCTAGAAAAGGTAAGATTTTCTAAGTAAATCCTGGTAATATCTAGTCCATAGGAAATCGCAAATATCAACAAAAATAAGCTTCAGCCTAATACAGGAACATACGTTCACACGGAGTGAAATATTGCTGAGTTCTAATGTTTGATGTGCTAACTTCAAAGCATTTTCTTGTTAAACCGTTGATAACATTTAAAGTCAGGAGCTAAGGTAGAGCAACCGTGGGCAAGCGCTCTACCACTGAGCTAGATCCTCAACCCAAGATTTCTTTCTTTATTTCACATGTTCCTAAGAAATAAGCAACAAGGAAAATTCTGTAACTTCTTGGATATATACTGATTACTAGGAACTTCACTAGTCTATGTGAGCCTAAGTAAATGAAGAATTCTTCATTTCCCAAATATCAGTGATGTAGACAAATAAGTAAACAGAAAAGCTATTCTTCACAGAGATATGACAGACTGGGAAACATGATAGAACATTCCTCTTTCACATACTCATTTCGCAGAACAGACTGGCTGGGGACTAGCTCACTGCTGTCCCATTTGCATACCATGTGTGCAGCCCTGGGTTCAATCCCCAGAATAACAGAAAATATTAATAATAAAATAAAATACAATAGAAACAAACTGCTTCTTGTGGCCAGTACCTCCCTGTGACTGTGACTGTAGGATTTAAGTGCAGATGCTGAAGCTGTTGTGGGAAATGTCCTTTCCTTGCTGAACTCAGGCACTTTATCTCTAGGGCCTCTGCAGGGTTATTTTTCTTGGAAAAAGCATAGTGGAATACAGGTAGGCCTGATCCTACAGAGCTGAGCTAGGCTGCCTGCCGTCCAAACGGCACAGAATTTTCTGATGGTCCTTACTTCTTACATCAAAAGCAGGGCCAGTCCTAAAGTATCCTTCATAGTTTATACTCAGTAGCAGAAGTAGGTGGCAGCTACTCTGTAATTCTATACATTATAGGAAACATATGAACTTCTTACCATCTTTCCCAAAGAGATTTGTTGTTGTTATTAAAAATAAATAAACTTTTCCTAGGGCACAACATTAATAATTACATAATGATTATTTCTTCCCTAATTGTTTTCTAAATACGTTGCACTTTCTTTACATGCAGCTGTCAGAAACAGAGACACCCAAAAGAAAAAGATGTACATATATTTCTCTCATGAAAATATCTTGAAATCTTGAAGTAGCCATCCTGCAATGGATATATCAGTGTTCATCTTCATTATAGTAACCACACTGTGACCTTCTGGCAACAATGGTCACTATGGTTTTACACATTGCACATTGGTTCTGGGAGTCATACTCAAAGAGGACATCATAAATAAGATTATAACTATTTGTGCATTAAGTATATTTCAAAAAATTCTGAGTCTTTCACAAGGTATTCCTGTTTCTCTGAGCATTAACTAATCCCATAATAACGTCCACCTTTAAAGGAAGCTGAGCAATTTTGCCTTTATAATGGCCAGCTTTACAATCTGCCATTGGCGGGATATTTTAACCTCTGTTCTCAGCTATGGAGCTGTCCAATGAGAAGGAAGAATGAGCTGACATACATGTATAAAGTACTTTGTTAGTCTACGGGCATGTACTAATGATTGTATTCATATACATGTACATAACATTTTACTTATTATTTTACTTACTACTATTAACACCATTGTTATTTGAAAATATTTAACATCTGAATTGAATCTTACCACTAGAAATTGTCTCATTTATATAGTTTTCTATTATAACCACTTCCTGTGATGCCATATCTATCTTTCATGAGTTCAAGGGTATCAGTTCAAATTTCTATGAATTTCTATTTATATTCTTATTTTTGACTGCAATAAAATCTACACATAAAAGATTTTAAAGGGAATATAATTTTGTATTTAGAATGGGATAAATACACTTTCATGTTTCCATTTTTTCTGTACACTTTTTAAAACATATCCAAATATATGGTTTCCTTGTTTTCTCACACTTCTACTGTGAGTCAGCTGCTGTTATCGCACCAGGGATGCAACAAATACAGGTCAGAAAATGAGTAATTTATAGGTTCACAGCTACTCAGGGCAGAATTTAACAATTCACCTACTTTTTCAGTCCTCGATTTTCTTTTTATAATTTGTGTGATACTGCTTGTTTCATTAAAGCATTTGTACACATCAATGTATATGTATGGACGTGGTACACCATGATTTTTGAGAGAAGGCAACAGAGGAAAAGAGGAAATTCAGTATCTAATACAGAATATGACACAAAGTAAACACCCACATACTACGTGCTCCACATTGATACAAAGGGCTGCCGCTTGAATTAGAAATCAATAGCAGCCACCCTGAAAATCTCTATTATTTTGTTTCACAAATTAGTATTTCCTATTTATGTATTGCTTTGGAATTTAAAACAAAAATATTATCTACCCTCCTCCACTCCCAAACTCACTAAATAACGGAGAACTTAAGAACAAGAGCTGCTTCTTTTAATGATGAATCAGTCTTCAGTAACAAGAATACAGCTTGGTACGTAATGATGTTTAGTGAGTATTTAGTGAACAGTCAAATCTGAGAGCTCAGTGCTCCACACCATCCCTCCCGCTTCGCGTTACTCAGGACGCGCCCGCCTCTGCCGCCTGAGCACTCACATATATCTAAGTTCTGACTTTGCTTCTTGCCTCAAATCCCCTTTTCTACACGGATGTTTGATGACCTCTGTTCCATAAAAGGTAAGAATAGATATTTAACTATGGTTTCACTCGCATTTTCCTAGTAATTAGTGACATCGATCATTCTTCTATACACTTCTCTGATGTTTAATCTTGTCAACCTGATCACCTCAAGAGATTAGTACAGCACAGATCTGGATACGTCTGAGTGGGTCAGGGAGGCCTAACCCTGGGAACTATCCATGATCCTTGCTCCCTTCCTCATTCTCTGGTCCTTACCCTGTTCTTGCCCCTGACTGCAGATCTCCTCTGTTGCACCCCTCCGCTGTGATGTTCCTGCCTCGGAGCCTGCCCACTGTGGGCAGGGGAGCCAAGGTGAACCTCTTCTCTCATCACCCTGTCGGGTGTTTGTCCCAGCAATGGAAAGCCGATTAATACATGTTGGGAATACTCATCTGGCAAACTGCCTGTTCCAAATTCTTTTTCCTTTTTCTAATCATATTTTTATTGTCGTCATTGTTATTTTGGCTGCTGAGCTTCTCTTATTACACTAGATAGGCTTTTCAAATAGGCTCTTTTAAAATATTTCTCTAATCTGTTGATTGCTTTCTTTTTTAGAAGGCTTCAGTTTGATGTATTCGTAATTATTTTTAATCTTATTTCCAAGGCAAATCTAAAGAAGCAAATTTTCTCCTATATTTTTGCTAGCATCTCAAGTGTTTCAGGTCTTCTATTTAAGTCTTTCATCTATTTTGAATTGATTTATATTTATCGTGTAAGACAAAAGTTCTGTTTAATTTATATGTAGATTTCTAGTTTCTCAAAAACTTTTGTTGAAGAGACTGTACTATCCTATTGTATACTGATAGTATAGTGGCAAAGATTTTGTTTCAGGTTCCTTTGTTCGGGGCCACTGATCTATAGGTCTGTATTAACACCAGTACCATACTATTTTAAGTACTGTATTTTTGTGATATATTTTGAAGTCAGAAAGTTTGATGATCCTGGCTTGGTTCATTGTCAAGATTTTTTTCAAAATCTTTTGTGATTCTATTACGAATTTTAATATTTTTCTCTAATTCTATAAGGAAACAATTGGGACTTTAATGGAGATAAATAATCACAGCCTTGGCCTCACAGCTACCAGTCCTCCATTATTACTTTCTGGGAATCACTTTTTTCCAACTAAAAATTTTATGTTAGTGCCTTAACCCACGCATATCTTTTAAGGCTAGGTGTTATTTAGCATTTTGCATTATCCAATTTATCTTAAATTAAATGTAGATGAAGAAATAATAATCCCCTTTAATCTGCAAATTCTGTATTTAGAGACTCTGTGTCCTCTTTCACATTTGATTACACAGTAGCCATTTTTTATCTGAACATTTTCTTTTGGATTCTTTGAAAAGATGTTTAACACAAACAAACACTTAAAATAGTTTTTTAGCCAGAAATCCAAGCTGAGGAAGAGCCCAAACTATGCCACGCTACTTTTGCAGTAAGGTGAAAAAATGCATGGGAGACCCATAAAAAGTATTTTAAAGTTCATTTTGAAGCACCCTATATCCATTGTTCTTACATTTATTTGGCTGAGGCAAGTCACATGAGCAAGCTTGATGTCTGAGGAAGGAGGAATTCATGTCATATGGAATCCATTCGGGTGATGTGGCATTTGAAGAGGTGATGCCATTTTTCTGCAGGGTAGCAGTCAATGGGAAATGATGATATAATCAAGTAAAATAGGTGAGCATTTAATGTGATAGGGCTGTACTTAGTGACTATTTTCATCTCAGCTTGCATGTAAGAAGTCACTCTGCCAAGCAAAATATAATTTCTTTGTTCTTTCCTCTCTTCCTATACTTTTCCTATACTTTTCCTTTTTCTCCCTTTCATCCTTTATTTGCGAAGTATTTATCAAGCACCTAAGTCACCCACTTAGAAAAAGGATTCAAACATAAAAGAGTCAGTAGTGTAGACAAAAAGAACAGCACATGGCATTAGGTACATTGTTCTAAGAGAAGTAAATAAATCATTTGAAAAAATTCTGTAGAGAATAATGTAAGAAAGATATTTTCTTAGGTACTTTACTGGTATTAAATTTATACACTTGAAATTAAAATTAAAACCCTATAAGTTTTTTTTAAGTATTTTCAAGAGATGTTCTAAAGCACAAATACATTCCAATGAGAAAAAATTCTATGACCATAAAAATGAGGATAAATTAACTGGAATACAACATCAAAAGACTTTACTAATGTTTACTAATTGAATGATTAAGAAATTAAAAATTCATATCATAAATTCACTCAATAATAGAACTTGTCTTTTTTTTTTCTATAACAGTATATTAAAAGTCAGGCAACTATGGCCCTTGGACCAAGTTATGGTACTTGCTTGATGTTGAAATAAAATTTTATTGAAAGACAGCCATGCTTCTTTATGTAGTCTCTATAAATGTTTTTATGTTAAAATGCTAAAACTCAAGTAGAAGTAACAGAAACTGCGTAGTTACAAACCCTAAAATATTTATTTCTTTGTCTTTTACAGAAAGTTCTGCTAATATCATGTATGTGAAATTATATTTTCACATATTTTAATCAAAGTAAATTTTCAACATAACCTATTTTACCCTATCAACAAGTCTTTTATTAGCAGTGATGAAGTCTGAGTATAAAAATTCAATTATTCTTAAATATTAATTTATATGCCAAATCTAAATATTGCTTCAAAATTCTGATTTTCAAAATAGACATGCAGGTTATACAAGATTAACTCTGTCTAAACATGCTTCAAACCTCCCACCAGAGGACTGAAAATTTTAAATGTATTTCAACACCACAAATGAATGTTGAATACAATTACTTAGTACAAAGAAGCACAGGAAATCAAGAGTGTGACTGACATTTGAATATCACAAAATGACAGTTCAGAAAAAGATAAGATAGAAATAGATAAATATCTGTATACTGTTTTAAACATACAGATACATATGGCAAACCTAATGATTCATGTGATTAGTCACATAATTTTAAATATCTCAGTTTGGGGAAGTCATTTAGAATGAAATCAGAATTCTGATTAGAATTCATAGAAATTTGGTGTTTTTTGAGAATGCAAAATTGAAAAGTTGTAGCACTTTTTCTTCTTTTTTGCAATAAAGTGCAAATCAATGTCTTAAGTTTTTGAACTATTCCCATACTGATTGATCAATGTTACATCATCTGAACTGCTCTGTGTTTCTACATCTCTCTCAATAGGAGCTTTAATGAGAAGTTAGAAAGTGTTTAGTCTTGAACATTTTCAAGGTGGTTTTCAACCACAGACATAGATCAATACAACATGAAAATACTGCTAGCATTTTAGTTTGTGAAGAAATGCCTTTGAAGATGTGAGTCTACCAACTTTCCTATATGCAGGGGGAAAAAGAAAAGGCTAGCATTTATTTCCATTACTGCAAATGCATCCTAACTAAGTGGTGCTGCCTTGAAGGAATCCTGTGTTTTGTGAGATATCTGAGCTTGCTAATTGGTCAAAAACAAATCTCCTCTGTGTGTGAGTTTTCTTAAACTGTGAAAGATCCTTTACACTGTGACGATTTGATGGCATTTTAAAATGCCAACCTTAGCAAATGCTGTTAGTTCAGCATATTTAGACTTTCAAAGACTGAAAATAAGGTTAAAAAAAAAGAAAAACTCCTTCTAATATCTGAGGACATTAAAAGTTTAGTGACAGGACCAAAGAGTACCGAGTGTGACTCTCAAAATATGCGTTTCTAATTCTAGATTTAGAATGACATACTTCAAAAGGCACTTAATAGTAATAGCGTAGCAATTTTTTGTATGAAGTGTGCATGAAGTCCGCAGTCTGTAGATTTGTGAGAATTGAGGTTATAACCTAGCAGAAAATAGAAGAAACTAAGAAACTCTGGAAGTGTTTTTTTGAGAATTTTCCTTGTCTATATTTAAATTTCTTTCCTATTAAAAACACATATCATGGATTCTGAATATGGTTTGTACTTAGTATACATTATTTGAAAAATAAGAAAAATATTTTTAAAATATAACCCCCATATATCTACAATTCATCAGCTAACATTAATTTTATTTTTTCTTTTCTCAATCTATTTTTTCTTGCATGAATTATAATGATAGTCATTGCAGGAAGGAAAAAAAATTTTTTTTTTAAGTAAGTGGCACTAGGCTTCCCCACTCCTCCTCTCTCTGACTCCAGGATGTGACAGGATGTTAATTTGGAAATTTCCTCTGAATGCCTGTGCTAGAATAGATGTCAGATTCTAAAGTGAATTGGGAGACAGGCCAAAATGAAAATTTCCAAGGAAGCCGTGCACTATTTTTTTTTTCCAAAAACTTTTGAAAACCTTCACTTACATCCAGGTCCTAAAAAGGATCAAGATGATGCTTTGAACTGTGGGTTTCTGCAGCTATATACCTGGAGAAAAGTACTATCATCCTACAGAAGTCCCTCCAAACCCCTAATTGATGGTCACACACAGGAAGCTATGAAGGTGACTTCTGACCCCGCACCCAAGGAAACGACCTTTCGGAATATCACTCAAAATTGAAGCCATGTATTCTGCAGTTATGGGCTTACCTAAGATCACTTGTGGTATGTATCAGTACCTTTCTATGCCTTCATTTCTTTGGCAGCATAGGGGGTGGAGAATAGACAAGATAACAGATAAGCTTGGAATTGAGGGAAGTTGTTGACTTGATAAATAACTTCAATCCTTGGTAGCAACTGTAAATAAACATGACAAGTCAATATCTGTTAAAGAATTATCTATGGTCTTCTTAAAAGAAACCTTACCACATGGTGTTTGCTGGGTTAAAGGGAGAGGACCAGAAAGCAGAAGTCATAGACCTGAAGAAAATCTGAGAGCAGAGTGGAAGCCAGGTGAAGGGGTGTGAGCCCAGCAAAGCTCACGGAGATCCATGGAATGCCACTGGAGAGAACGGAGCTGGAACGTGAAACTGCTTATTAACTTTTAGTTTCTCATTTCTTACCACTATCCTAAACTCAGGCAAGGTATGAAACTTGAAGGAGGTAGGCAAAAAAGAGGGAAGAGGAACCTTATTTTCTCCATTAAATGAACATGGAATCCTCAAGATTCTGGGAGCAAGTTTATTAAGAAATTTTACATTTCATTGAAAACTGAAGTGTAATAAACATATTGGGTAAAGATTTCTTGGGAACTATACTTTGAAAAATCACATTGACTCTCAGCATAATCTAGCATCAAAGCCTGAAGAAAATGCTCTGTTAAAATGTGTATTCAGTAATACTGAGGAGAAAGAAGGTAGATATATATTTCATAGAATTCTTCAGTCAACTTATATAGCCTGTATGTTATCATAGACAACAATTTAGGTAGCAACGCTTTTATTTAAAACTATTTTTAACAAAATTGATACATCAGAAAGCCAGTTTTGATAGCCAAATAAATATCCTGATAGATTGGTAATTTTTCAAGGTAAGTAAACTTTTGACCTAATAAGAGAATGTGTGCCTGACTGAGAAACATGTTTATCCAGAAAAATTACTTCAAGGGATTTCTGAAGCCAATGTGATTTTTTGTTTTCCCCCTAACGAGAGCTCCTAGACAAATTCTGCTACTGCAAATATTCATGCTGTACTAGCTCCGGTATTTTCTCTCCTTAGTCCTCTTCTTGTACAACAAATACACTCAGCTGAGGCAATGGGTGCATTGTGGAAACTGCAAGTTAAATTGTGCTACTCCATCTTCTGTTGAGTGTCCTTCTCTCTCATCTTTTTTGTTTTTTAATTGTTTGTTGAATCGCTTGGAAGAGTACAGAATGCAAAATAGCGCTGAAAACCCTGGAAGTCACAGAATTTCACATTCTAGAACAAATTAATATTTAGAAAATGATGTGATCAGGATTTTTAGTCCTTCTAAGGCCAAATTAAACCAAGGGAAAATTAGCCATCCTTAATTTAAAAAGACCACAAAATTCCCGAACAGGCATTTGTCAAATTATCTAATTTTCTTTATTTTCTTGTTTGTTTCTTGGATCATTTTTGAAATTAGTATCTCAAAGTTGACTATGGTAATGTAAATAAAATAATTTTGCACCAAATGAAACATACTGAATTGGACAATTCAGAGGACACTTTTATATGGAGGGCTTCTCTGCTTCACAAATATCTCCTGTTAACTCTCATGAAATTTCCTATCAAGGAAATTCATGGCCTTGAGTTGTTAGGTCAGCACATGTGGAGGACGGAACTCACGGTGGCAAATTTGCTTTATACCAACTGCTTTCCTAACAATTAAGCCACTTCGGTGAAATGATTCATTCACATCTGACAGGTCCCACCAGCTCCGGACACTATTGTCCTCCATACCAGATTTCAGTGAGTTTGAGCAGGAGCAAAATATACTCAAACCAAAATATAGAAATATAATTTGGTGAAATTTGTTAAAATTCATTAGTTTGTTCATATGTATGCATGTATGTAGGTAGGTGTGTATGTATTTACAGGCAGGGTCTCATTATGTGGTTGAAACTGGCTTTGAACTTGTGGTGATCCTCCTGACTCAGCCTCCAGAGTGCTGGGATTACAAGTGTGCACCACTAAGCTCGGCAACAAAAATTGTTAGTTCTTGTATTTCATTAGTTGAAAAAAAGTTTGCGTATGCATTTTGTGCATTTTCTCTTCTTGAAGATATTTTAATTTAGTTATTGCACATGTAAAGTAATGCTTGTCTAAAATAGCTTGATTTAAATATCTCACAAAGTATACAAATATTGAATCAGAATACTATTGACATGTGTAATTTTTAGTTATTAAGATAAATAAAAGCAGAACTGTTTAGGAAAATAAAACAGATATTGCTACCAGAGAAGGCCTATAAGGTAACATTTACTTCTGTGTGTTAAAATGAAATCATAAAACTATATCCAGAAAAACTTTCTTCTAAAAATAATACAAAAGTCAATGAACTTTTAAGAGTGCTGGAGTTAAAATTTCAGCTCTAGAAAGACTTCCTTTGTCAATTGTAAGTTTGTCTATTCTAGGAAAAAAATACAAATGCATATTCAGGACCAGAGCATTTGCAGTTATACTTGACATTTTGATTGAAATACACTTTATTTTTTCTTAGTAGTTTTTTTTTTTCTTTTTCTTTTTACTGTACATAAAAGTAGAGACCAACTGTTTCCCGACAAGGATCAGCATTAGCAAAATACAATTCTTTACCCAGAGATGTCAGAAAATACTTAACATTGATGTTAAAGCTACAAGATCTTTTCTGCTTTTAAAATGAGAAGACTGGAAATCAACTTTTATAAACTTCTTCTGTACAAAACCTCCAAAGGTACCTTTTATCTATGCAAATATAAAGCAAATGCTTTCTTTAGAAATAGAATTATAATAGGAAATAGTGTTCTAATAAGGGAACAGAAAAGAGAAACTTGAATGTATCAATGTGTATCCGGCACTATTTATAGCCAAAGCATGAAAAACCCTTAAAATATTTGGAATGTGTGGAAATACAGATTAACCTGCGTAAGAAAAGACTTTTGCAATTCTAAAGCTGTTTGTTAAAATTATTGCAGCCTATATTTCATACCAAGGTGAAAATAATGAAAATTGTATGCCCTTTTATGTTGTCTTTTTGCGCAACCCACGATTTCTAGGTGGACCACTTGCTAAAGTTAATCATAGCAAAATTAGCTATAGATCAGGTCTGAATGACTTAGCCTGTGAAATGGGGATACTGTATCTACCTCATAAATTTGTCTCCAAGAAAATTCTGGCAGGGTGGAGAGCAAAGAACAGTGCCTTTTTATTCATATTGTTAGTGTTTGTTTTCATTTAATCCAGTGAAATAGCTTGAAGGTAAGAAAAAACAATTTATGGGAGATTTAAGATGACGTGTACAGGTAAATAAATTTAGCGCGTTCCTTTGGATCTGAATTCTTGTGAAACATGAGCACTGATAAAGAGTCCGCACCGGGCATGAATAAGGCATGATTTTCAGGATGCTGCCCCCATATCAAAGACCTCATACGATCCTCATCATAAGCTTCACTTTGAGTCTATTGCGGAAACCTTTCCCAACACATGTAGGCAAGATTTCTTGAAAGTTTTCTTCCATTAAACAAAGTTTGTAAGGGTCTTTTTTTTTTTCCCACTGCAAAGTTCTGTTTAGTTTCTACTTTTAGCAGAACACTATGTCATTCTCGCCACATATCTATTGAAAGGACCTGAGAACCTCTTTCTATATCATGCGAGGTACAACTCTCTAACATTAACTGAGTGATAAACTGCTAAAATAAATAAATAAATAAATAAATAAAAACCAAAAAACACCTGTGTTAGAGAGTGCTTCTGTGGTGCACAGGTGACATCCAAATGTTGAAGTTTCATTATTCTACCCATCGTTTTAAAATAGGCCACGTAGCACGTTAGGTGGTAAGATTTAGGAGGCACTGAACCATGGTCTGTGAGGCCATGTAAGCATGAAGTTTTATTTGGATTAATCTCTGTCTCATATCTATGTACCACATAGAGCCAAAAATAAAGTGGTTTGCTTAAAAATCCAGTAGAAAAAAACATAACAACCTCTTACATTTACACTCCGTTCTGACACCTGTGTCGAAGCAGGTTTGCCTATACCATTTTAAAGCAATATACTTGTTTCACAAAGCTCTAGGAATGTTTCGGGGAATATTAACACTTTTTCAAAATGGGAATTTCCTAACAGCAACCAAAATTTACATAGGATGAGCATGGATAACCTGAAAATCCAAATAATTTTAAACCTCTGAGATGCCAAATGTCTAAGCGCAAAATTTTACATTTGACCTCATGTGCCGTCTCACAGCCAAAAGACTGGAGTACTAAAATATCTACGTAAAATTTTCTTTAGGCTACAGGTATGAGGTACATATGAAATGTGCATAAATTTTCTGTGTAGACTTAGGTCACATCCCCAAAATGTTTATGTGCCACATATTTATTATTTATATCCATATTTTCCAAGGTCAATGAGAAATGAAAACTCCAAACAACTTGTTGCCCAAAACTTCTCAAGAAAGGTTTGCATGAGGGCTATCTAAAGAACCAGTATATTGTCTATTTAAAGATTTTCCATGAATATAAATAAATGGAACATTATTTTATAATCATTTTATCGATGTATCCATTTAAACATACAAAACAAGCTTGATGTTTAAGAAACACGTTGCTAATACATAAAACATTAGTAGCTCATTCTACAAAGGAGAGACATTATTTGATGGGGGGAAAAAGCTATACTTTGTCTACAGTATATTTAATTGAAAACTGATGCTACCAACGCAGTTAATTGACAGAAAACAATAGTATACTTGACATAGGATTTTTAAAACAGTATTTTAAAAAAGATGCTCTAGGGGCTGGGGATTTAGCTCAGTGATTAGAGTGCTTGCCTTGCAAGCACAAGGGCCTGAGTTCGATCCCCAGCACCACAAAAAAAAAAAAAAAAAAAAAAAAAAAAAAAAAAAAAAAAAAAAAAAAAAAAAAAAAAAAAAAAAAAAAAAAAAACTAAAAAAGATGCTCTTAGAAAGGAGTCTAGATGACCAGGCAAAAATTTCATTCAAGCCTTAGTTTGTGATATGTGAATCAACCGCAACCTGTCTCTTCTAATGTAGGAGCTATGGCAAGCCATTTGGATAGTTTCGGGAAATATTTCCAGATAATTAAGGAGGCGCAATATTAAACTTCCCTTACAGAGATGCTTTAATTTATTTATTTATTTATTTATTTATTTTCTTTTTGTGGTGCCGGGGATCGAACTCAGGCCCTTGTGCTTGCAAGGCAAGCACTCTAATCACTGAGCTAAATCCCCAGCCCAAAAAGCTTTTTTTTTTTTTTTTCTTTTTTGGTGGTGCCGGGGATTGAACTCAGGGCCTTGTGCTTGCAAGGCAAGCACTCTAATCACTGAGCTAAATCCCCAGCCCCTGCTTTAATTTAAATATATAATCTCTATGTAAGTACCTATTAGTGTGCCTGATGTATTGTAAAGGCCTAATACATAAATCTGTTTTCCATTAATTAAGCTGCTTTAATCAGACAAACCTCACCTCTCTGATTCCATTTTTCAAATACGAAATGGGAAAGTTGTTCCATGATCTCTAAGATTTCATTTATGAAGTTATAACTCATACTATTCATCTATAAAGCAAGTAGTTCCCACTTCACAATGCTTGGATTGATACTTCTGGTATTAAGTGTTTCTTTTTTAATGTTATAAATTTCTAAGACAAGTTCGTGAAAGGATATAAATCCAATTAAGTAACATCACAAAAATAGAATGCCTACGGTAATATCTTTTCACTGGACTTGCATCAAAGTTTCATATTTTCTTTAGAAACAAAAATTTAATCTGACACTACCAGTCTAGATTCCCTGAGAATAAGATGCCAGCGAGGAATTAAAAGTCTAAGAAATTTCCTAGAGGAAATATATGTGTGAAGGGAATAGGAAAGATGTCTTCTTATTGAGCAAACAAATCTGATCTTACGTAAGGGAGAAAAATACAGATGTATCGTGGACTTTCTGTCTAAGAAATTTCTTCAAAATTAAGAAATTCTTGAGGCAAAATTAGATAACAAATTAGTTTAGTCTCCAAGGCAATGTTCAACTTTGGATTCTGCTGCTGCAATTCATGGCGTGGTAGCCTTAAGGCCAGCGTGGCAAAGGAATTCCAAAGCACGGGCCAGGGCCCCTGGTCAATGGTAAGCCTTGTAGCAGAAGGTATGTTAATGTGCTCATGGGGCCGGCAGCCCTCTCACTGTTTTCTAAGACTTTCTTATTGGTCACAAAAACCGTAGAGTCATAGAGTTGTGATAAAGACTTGTGTCTTGAGAATGGCTTGTGTTGCTAAATAATGATCATTTTTTAGACTTTTAAAAAAATTATTATTAACTAGCATTATGGGAAGAAGAAGCATCCATCTTCAAACCTAATCCAAACAGTAGATATTTTCTCTGAAAGTTTCTCCTGATATTAGTAGAATAAGATGTTTTTATTCTTATTTAAGGTGAAATAATATACTAACAAAGTAATATATCATTGTTTTTCTTATTAATAGATCTTTTTACAAAATTTTTATTAAAACATTAGTGGATAATGTTTCCATTTCATGAGGGTAGTATGTACATGAACATAATGTATCTTGGCTCCTTTTTCATCTGTCTTCTATCCCCTACACCCTCCTCCCTCCAGTGCTTGGAATACATCAGAGACACAAGCTTAAATATTGTGAAGTGTCTCTTACACAAGACACCAAAAATCTAAATAAAAAGCAAAATGAAAGATAAGTAGTCAGGAGTGCTAGTCAATATGAAAAATAATATGACTAAATTCAGAACGTTAAGAACACTTTGATGATTGAGTAGACTTAAATGCTTCTGTGATTTGTAATTTCAATGACTCAAGTCAAACCATTCATAGAAAGAATAACATTTTTACTTGGATTTTTCCATTGTGCATTAACTTTAATACTACAATTTATTCTAAACAACATTTTCAAGAGCTATCGTGAACTATAGTTCACTTAGAGTACCAAAGAGAAAATGGCATAAATACTAAAATAAAATGGAGTAAGTCAAATGGTCTTCTATAAATGCTTGCAGATTCCCTTCAATCTCATTGCTAATTTCCTCTTGCCCTCATCCTTGGCATTTAAGAATTTTACCATTATTAAGTAGAGAACTCTAAAACTCAAGCAAATGCCGTAAGACTTTGAGACATTTCTGATTACTATTTATAAACAAGGCAAAATATACCTTGTTGGCCAGATTTCTCTGTCACAAAAACAATTTTAACAGAACAATATTAGTCGATTCATTATAATGGTCTCAAAGAATAACAGTTTTTCAAGTCTTAATTCTCTAGTAATTTGACATTTGAGTACAATTGCACAGTATATAAAAATAATTAGCAGACATTTAAAAACCAGTAACTCTTACCTAGTATAGAGTGTTAACTATAAATTCTAGATAAAGCCTATGTAAGAATAATTAAATATTTAGGAAAATGACATAAATCAATAATAATCTTCTTGAAACCAAGTCAAAATGGAACAAAAACACATACACAAATAGTTAACTTTTTGAACATAGAGTTCTATAAAAAGTTAAATATAAATTTTATGGAAAAGAAAGGCATAGTTACTTCAATTTATTTCTGTCTTGCACTTTGATTTGTATTAAATTCTACCTTCCTCTTGCTTCCTCACTGGCATTTGTTTTCATGGGTGGTTTATAATCCATCATTATATTCAGTGAAGCATAGGGCTCCTTCTACATGCACAAAATAAAATCCATGGTTTCAAAATACATGACTAAATATGGGCCTTTCCTTAATGTGATGGTATTACTTTCACTGATCTCTGAGCTTGCAGCAATAGGAACATCCCTTACAGATCATCAACGCTGTCCAATACATTTAGATAGACAGTCAAATGGGCTTAGGCAATTGCAGCAGCATAGAGTCTGGTCTGTATTTTAACTGCTGGGAAAATGCAGGATATTTTAGGATTAGGAAAACCCATTAAATGGCAAATTCATTATTTTTCCTATCTCTAAGTTCAGTATGTCACAAATAAGAAATGTGATTTAAATTCTTCACCTTATACCAATATGTGTGGGAAGTATATTAAACCTGCCCAAGAAAAGAATAAAAAATGTGTATTGGGTGCATAAATATTTCTAACTGAATGCTGAATACAGATGTAAATGGTAGCAATTCTATGAAGTTATATATAATGTTGTAGACAGTGTAATACAAGACAAATCCAAGCTAATTTAAAACATGAATTACAGTTTAATTACCAGATATGATGAAAGTACGAAATAAGACAAATCACAAAATTCAAAAAGGAAAAGTGTTTTCTACTGCTAACAAAATAGCTTAAAATTAAATTGTTTTGTTATCTGAGTCAAAGAACATACCAACATTTATTTCACAAAGAATCAGAGAATACAGATATAATCAGATAGTTTAATTCAATTTACTTTTTTAATGGAAATATAATTTATATGCTGTGATATGGACGCCTTAAGTTTATAGTTCTGAGTTTTCACAAATCAGCTCCATCATGACATAACACAGATACAATACCCACCTCTATTCCTTCACACTGATTTGTAATCTACCCTTTTCTCTAATCCTAGTTTCTGGCAAATACTGTTGGACATTTTTGAAATTTATCATTTCCTTCTTATTGTACATGTGCCCTACTGGGTTCGAGTTTTTACTTTGGAAACCGCTTTGAAATTCACACATGCTTTTGCCTACATATAGATGCCCCTACAGATGCACATCTCATGGATGTGGATTCCATACCTTGTTCTAGGTTTCCTATGTAAGAAGACACCCCACTCTAGAGTTGACCTTAAGAAGTTAAATCATTAAATCCCACATCTCACACTTGGTAAAATATCACCACTTCTGTGGCAAGCTAAAAATTGGTTAGAGGCAATAAGAATTCTTGAAACTGGAAGCACTAGGCAGATATATTAGTGTTGCTTTATTTATATCAAGCTGGTTAAAGCAAAATATATAAATTATTAGCTCTTGTATCTGGCATATTCATGATTAGGATTAGTAAAGAGCACAATTGGATGTAAATATTCAGGTGTTTCTCTTTTTATCACTATTTCATTCTTTTATTTACCCCATGGGATGGATTGAACTGTGCTCCACCCACAGGACAACAAAGACATTTTGAACTCTTTCCATTTATTATCACAGAATTTGACCTTATTTGAAACTGTAATGAATTAAGGTAATACCAGAGTAGAGTGATTTCTTATTCCCATGTGACAAGTGGTGACATGAAGACAAATGTACAGATGGACAGAGGAAGAAGACTGAGCCAGGCAGAAACTGGAGTTATTCAGCTGCCAAATGAGGCCAGTGTTAGTAGCACAGTGCAGGAGCTAGGAAGAGGCAAGGAAGGGACCCTTTGCATGCTTCACAGGCGACATGGCCTTGAACTCAGATTTCTAGACTCAAGAATTGTGAAAAAATAAATATCCTTTGTTTTAAGTCACCCAGTTTGTGGTACTTTGTTACGGAAGCCCTAAAGATCTAATATACTCCAACACAATGTACTAGACTTTATCTTTTGCTAACTTTATTCTCATTAAGTGCAAATTAGTTCCCTTAAGTAACAGGGAAGAGCAGACATGGGAGTCTGATAATAGAATGCTCGAGGCGTATGTCTCCTGTGTTTGATTTTGTTTTTATCTCCAGATAATATTAATCGTTCCCTGAATCTCGTACCTGGGTATGTAATACAAGGGCAGAAGTACTGTAAATCAATCAGTGTGATTATGAAAGAATATTTTGATGCACATTGTGCATGTGGCACAAGGTAATAGAAAATAGAGGGATTTAAAAATTTTATTAGAATATATTTGTGACATACAATGAATATGTTTACCATGGAATATCGATATTTCATATCCTGATTCTTTTTACTCCCTCCACTTCCTCCAGTCTCCTCCCATCCATGGGTCCCCTTCCTATCTCAAAAAAGTCTTCATCCCTGTTAGACTTACAGACCCTTTAGAGCCACACGTGCAGAGACACTTTTGATGGTGATAAATCTTGAGTGCAAACACCTTGGTAACCTGTTTGTGTTTTAAGAAAAGTTATTCCCAACAATAGTATGTAAACTACTTTTATAGTCAGCAATATTGATGTGTATCAAAAATATTTTGATGGGAGAAAAGAAACTAGACAAAAATATAAGGTATATGATTGTATTTATATGAAATTATAAAACACCAAAACACATGTATAGTGACAGAAGTTGGCTGTTTGCTATGGCATCGGAGTGTTAGCTAAAAACTAAAATAAGGGTACATTTTGTACAAAGTTTTATATCCTGATTATGTTTATAATTGCCTGGACCTGTTAATTTGGAAAACTCAATTAGTCTAAACTAGCCAAAATTAATTACACTAAAAAGGATGGATTTTACTGTATATAACATAAATCTCAATAAACAAAAAGGTAGAACTATAGTCAACTGTAAACTTCAACTAGAACAATTAAAAATAAATTTTCAATGTATTGATGCCGTGATGGACAAGAAAGTACAAGGCTTTGTATTAGTGAAGATGGCTGCATGCAAAAATTATTAAACAAGGAAAAGCATGAGTACATAGGCTTAGTTTGCTTTACTTCTAAAAATTATCTGGACTCACATTTTTTCCAGGTGTTTGTGAACAAACACACTTCATGAATTGGCCTACAGGGACTGCTGTTCCTTGCTCTTCGTTGGTCAGCACACTGTCCCTTTTGCTGACGGTGGGCCTGAAAACAGCAGGGGACGGTAGCTGTCTTCTCAGAACTGCCCTTTCCGACTGTGAGAAGAATGTTCCTATTTTCATTCCTCTATCACTAACCTATTGAAATTGTGTGGAACAAAGTTTTTTAGACCGCCCCACATGCAAGAAAATTATTGTGTATCTTACTGAGAAGACTAAGAATTACGGCGATGAAGTACTGTGATATTTAGGCTTCCTAGGGTCTTCCAGTAGAGAACGATTTTGTTTTCTTGCTTTTCTTTGAGAAGCCAAACTATCATTAAGGATGGAATCGGTAGGAAGACATAGCTAGAATAAAAACAGAATGGACCCTCTAATTCAATATTAGGGAGACTTAGTCAAACTGCCAGGCAGTATTAGGCGGGTTTAGGCAATGTGGCAAGCATGCAAGGGTTTTACTGGTGAGCAAAGTGTCAAATTCAGAATAGCAAATAGCACATATTTTCTACACTGAAGCTAGATTAAAAGAGAAAAAAAAAAAAAAAACCTCAATTATTTGTGCCAAACTTTTAAATTGCGTACAATTGACCCTTCATGTATGTGGGTTCCATATCAAGGGATTCAACCAAACATGGATAAAAAATATGCATATTTGATTAAAAACTTGTGCTTGTACTGAACACTCGCACAGCCTTTGTTTTATTTCCAAACAATGCAGTATTAACAACTATTTACAGAGTGATTACATTTTGTTATATGTTACAAGAAGTGTGGAAATGACTTAAAGTATGAAAGAGGATGTACAAAGACTATATTCAAATATTGTGACATTTCATACGAGGGCATGAGCTCTTTCTGCAAGTGTTGCTACCCATGCAAGGCCCTGAAATCAATGTCCCACGACTAGGAAAGGGCGATGGTGTTTCTATTTACTGCACAAATGATAGAGAAGAGAAAAATTAAAGTGGAAGAAAACACTGAAAAAAAAAATTAAAAAAAAAAAAGAAAACACTGAAAGTGCCAAAGTAATAATCCTGCTTTGTAAGAATGATCATCTTTTTCTTTACTAGATTCAGTCTGCACCCTTCTCCATCCTGATTATATCCCTGGAGGTTAAATTTATAGATTAAATCAACCAGGTTGCTCTCCTTTTTCTCACTGGTACAACTGAAGGAATGGTAAGGAGGATAAAATATTACCTTCAATAGGTAGCTGGCTGGGGTCTGAGGATTAAATTGACACGATGGATTAAAATGAGAAAAAAATAGGTATCTTTTATCTATATGTGCTCCCCACCCATAGAAAATTGAGGACTAAATGAAGCAATTAGAGTCAAATGCTTATATCCTAAGTTAGACAAAAACCAGTAAATTATGAAAAATTGACTAGACAGAGGAGCTTAGACAACGGAAGGTAATAATGAAGAAGTAATCCAACGACAATGATTATTTTAATATTAGATTCCCTTGGGCTTCAACTCGCTGTCTCTTGTAAAGCTGTCTCTTTCCTGCTATAGGAAGGCATCTTTCACATGAGGGTTTTAGCTTTTGCTTCCTGAAGAAAAAGAACAGTCAGAGCACTCTTCAGAGTCACATCTTTCAAGTGCCTTTCACCGGAAATGATGCCTGTGCTAACGTAGCATGTCAGAATGGCACATTCTGCCACCCTTCCGGAAACATTAGCAGAAGATGGAGGGTTGGAATGAAAGGAGGGTGGCGAGCAGCTTCATCCCACTACAGAAATCTAAAGTTCTACACTTTTTCTAAATGGCCAGGTCTTGATGTTTCTCTATTAATCCAGCTTTACCCATTGGCCTTCCTGTCCTGCAGATGGTAACATTTGTCTGCATTTGTCTTAACCCTGGTCACGAATGTAAATTAATAATTCCGTCTTTAAACTCTCCATGATTCCCTGTTAGACAGCGCCGTCTGTGGTTTTGCCAGCTGATGTATTAAAATGGCAGTTTGTTCCTGTTTCTCCTCATTAAAGCATAATCAAATTCTAATATTCAGGTCCTCTCAGGATAATATTATTATTCTTAGAGAAAAAAATTTAGATATCACAGCAACTGGCAAACACAGTAGAAATTTGAATAATTGGCAGAATATGATAATATCCCAATGGAGACCTGCTTATAAATAAGTATTTTATTAAGCATATTGTGTCAAGTAAGGAAAACATAAAAAAGCATTTTTTTTTTATTTTAACAGTTGGCTTCTAATTATGATAGGTCAATAATTGGTTAGTATGATAGACTATATTGGTGTTTTCTAGGTATTTAAATGCAGCCACGCTGTAAAAAGAAAACAGTGCAACTTTGGATGGTATTTTATTTTACATTATTTTCTGGTGTGAGAAATGTTAACATCGGTCATTTAACACCATTAATTTATCAAGATATATGTTTCCATGGATCAGTTATAAAGAATTCCATGGAAAGGTCACTTTATGTGGGCCTTTGTGGGTCTTCAGTTATGATACCTCGTCCTTTTTAAAATATGCATTATTCTTATCAGACATCAGTACTATAAAAATGCATTTGATAGACGTAGAAGGTCTATAAAACAGTTGCATCTTGTCTTCGCAACACAAATTACAGTATGGTAAAAATGATAAAAATTTCAGTGCCAGCACAGATAAAAGTAAAGAGCATTTTATCCACAAAAAGACATTTTAAGTACTTTGTAAATTTTAAACAACTTTAGAAACGTGTCGGTTTCCATACCCTGAAGGCAGTTTCAATTTTAACATTATCAAATCATGCAGGTTGTGGCTCCCTTCTAGACTGAAGTTAAGTAAAATTGTTTCATTACCATACCCACAGCTAAATTGCATGAAACATTAGCATCTGTTCTGAAGTGGAGCCATCCCTGGGGCCATGTGCTGAAGAACTGTATGTCCCCGTGAATCCCAGAAAAGACTTCAGATCCCCAAACACCTCCAAAGTAATTTACTTTTTAGCAGTGGGAAGTCTTGCCCTGAAGAACTATTTTTTTTTTTAATTTTAGTTTAATTACAATGATTAGTTATTTTCATTCCAGTCATTATTTAGAGCAAAATTTTTCTATTCCATAATTGCATCCCCAAATAATTCACTAAAAGCTAATATAAGCTGAATGTGTTCACTTACTAGGAGAGTCTTTGGAAGAGATCAAATAAATCATGATTGAAAGCTTTCATAAGTTAAATAATTGTGGTTAATTATTAATACCACCCCCCAATAAACCGAAGAAGTGTTTAGGTGATATAAGTGTGTGATAAAAGGAAATGGAACAGGGTTGAGGATTTAGCTCATGTGGTAGAGTGCTAACCTAGTAAGTGCAAGGCCCTGAGTTCGATCCCCAGAACAAACAAAACACACAAACAAACAAACAAACAAACAAAAAACCGAAATGGAACATTCTATCCAGGAGAGACAAATAGAGATATCAAGATGGTATAATGAACAAAACTCAGACAGATATCAGCCTAAGCTAGAGCTAAAAGCACCATGTTACTGCGCCCTAGGAATTGACCCAGATTTCGATGTAAAATAAATAAAGTTATTGTTGCTCTAGAACAAGTTGAATATTCATGTCTCTGGGAGAGAGGAAATGAATGGCCTGAAGTAGGGTAGCTCTGATATTTTAAACAAATTTTGCTGATCCATTCGACTTTGAAATATGAGCATTAGACTTTCAAAAATGTGTACTTGTACATATGAGAAAAATGAAACAAAATTAAAATGAACAGAATAAAATACCATAGAATATTAAAATAAGAGGCTTTAGTGTAAACTTTAAAAACTGAGTTAATTTGTAATTGCAAAGTAATTATATCATGTTTTAGAAGAAATCATTAAAGGATTTAAAAACCATTCTTAAGGTAAGTGACATGTAGGGATGATGTTGTGTCTACAATTTACATACAGAATTACAGGCAGCATTATTCTACACTCAATTCCTTGCCTGACTATAAAACTCTTAATTGCATGTAAAGTATTTGAGTTTTTTGAGGCTAAGTTTTATTGAATACAGGATATTTATGTCAACACAAAAGACTGAATGGAATCGTGTTGGGCTTAAAATACTATCGTTCAATGAAAAGTATAAAAATAAATTTAGAATAGTTTGAAGTAATTATTCGACATTTAAATAAAATATTTAGATTAATTTCCTTCAATTTTAGAAATTAAAATATTGGTATGTTTATAATTAGAAGAGATTGCTTCATAACAACGAGTTTTTTTTTTTTTTAGCTGTCTCAGCCTCTTTATTTATAGTACTTACTTTATTCTCTAAGAAAATATTCTTCTGAAAAAGTCCTTTTAGTTAATCGTAGGTTATTGTCTCAGTTATTTAGTAAATATTTATTCTATATTTTCATACCAAGTTTTTTGGTAAAATGTTTAAGCTTTTTTTTGAGATTTAAAACTATAGTTAAAAAAAAAAAGAAAAATCTGTACTCTGGAACCAGCATGAGTTTTCTGTTTTATATCAGTTTCTCCTTGGAAACGACAATACGGGTGCCACCAGGTATTTTTAAATTACTCAACAATTCGTTTTTTTCTCTTGTTGTTGTTGTTTTTGTTTTGTTTTGTTTTATTTTTTGCCCAATCCTGCTGCCACGTCCTCACTTTTATAGATATCCAGTTCTAATTTCTGTAGTAAAAATATTTTGTACACTAAAATCTGTTTCTACATCTGCTTCTGGATACTCTGATGTTAAAGCAGCCCTGTTAAAAGTAACATCTTCTGGCACTTCCCAGCACTATAATTACTTTTTTTCAATTTTAACTTATGTCATAAGCATAAATGCCATCTGCTGAAACACTAGTGTGTTTTGTTGCTGTGGTCTGTTTCCATTTGTCCTTGCTCGTAATGCTAAGCAAACAAATATATATTTGACCAAGAAGAATGCATTAGATCTAAGTAATTTAAATTGTAAATTAGTTTTTGATATTTTATTCTGTGTAAAATAAACTGTCATTTTCTTTCTTTTGATGTATTTGATGTGTTAAAATGTGCTCAAAATAAGGTTGTTGAGGACTCATTTTAGTTACTTTTTATTACAAATTTGCCAGTCCTTGAAACTAAGTGTTGACAAAGTTGGCTTGTATTCTATAATACTGAGTTATTCATGACTATTTTATTTTACAAAAACATGCATATGTTATCCCATGCAACTTTATCATTTATGTAGATTTGTGTAACCACAGTCATCAACATTGCAAAATATTCAACACTAGAATGCTTTTGTGCTACCTCATTCATGCCCACATCTAGCACTTTCCTTCTCTTATCCTCCTCACCTACCTTCTCCATTCTCAGAATGTTATTTCAAGAATATTACAAAATTGCATCATACAATATGGAATTTTTTCAGATTTTTTTCAGTTAGCATAACTCTGTTGAGATTGTCTAAATTGTTTTTTTTTTCAATTTTTATTCTTTTTTAATACATACTGGCAGTAGGTAATGATTACATTCCTCGTCGGGAATGGGTATATGTACCTAAGACATCTCAACTATAATTCCATCCCCTTCTCCTCCCTTCCTTCTCCCTCCATCTCTTGGATCACTTCCTATTTGCAGAATATTGTTGCATGTATCAATATCTGTTTCCTTTTTGGTTACCACGGAGTATTCTAGGGCACGATTGGGCCACCACTCTTCTTTTACTCAGAGATTCAAGCGAATCCATCCAGTTTTTGGGCTATTAAAAATATAACTTCTGTAAACACCTTTATAGGCATTTTGCATAAACATATGTTTGAATTTGTCTGTGGTTAATGATAAAGAGTAGTACACTACAATATTTGGAGTGGCCCAAAGTTCTTCTAGTTATGTTAGTATATCTATATTCCAGTGCTCAGTTCTTGTTTTTGTTTCCTATTAATTGTATTTTTTCTCCTGTTTTCTGAAGATATGACTAGTACATCTTTGTGTGTCTCCATCACCTAATAACTTTTTTTTTCCTAAAATTAGCTTTAAGTTTTTGCTTGCTTTGGTCTCTCTCAAATTAATTCCTTTCCAAAGATGCTTGCTAATGCTTGTACAGTATTTAAGGGTAGCATTCTAAAAGGTAACAGAAGGCTCTGAACCAACAATTTTGGATCATTAGCAATATTTATTGTAATATATTGTGCAGTGACAATACATTGGAAAATTCCCGGTATTTTGTGTTGAACTTCATAGACTTCCAAGGATATTGTCATTCAAGACTTTGCCTACAGAATCATGTAGAACTGGCTTTTAAGAGATATGAAAATTCAGTTTTGCAAAAGGGGCTTGATACATCAGCATTCATTATGCATTCATTCATTCACTAAATTATCTCTTTTGAGTATTTTTACCCATAATATACAGAAATTCTTTAGTTTAGAAATATTTTTCTTGGAAAGATATAGGCTCATGCTGTCTTAGTTACCTCCTCTTCTCTGAGACAATACCCCACAGCCACAGGTTAAAGGAAGAGAGGTTTGTTTCGGCACATAGTTTATAGAGGTTTCAGTCCGTAGTCAGCTGGCTCCTAGGTAGGGCAGCATGGTAGAGGAGCATGGTGAGGGAGAAACAAGTCTTGGTAGGGCAGATAGCAAGTAGAGAGATAGAACAACTAAGGAAAGAACGAGATACACCCTTCCACGGCACACGTCCTGTGACCAAACCCCTCGGACAAGGCTTCACTCCCACCGGCACAGTTAGTTATAAACCTATGAGATGACGATCACTTGGGGGGTCTGGATATGAGCCATAGAAGAAGCTATTCTATCAGTATTTACAAAGCTTTAATTTTATCTTTGCTGTGTTTGTGCTTATTCTGTTTTATTTTCTACTTTACTTTCTTTTTATTTTTTTAATTTTATTTATTTAGTACGTGTTTGCAATACGTAAAGTTTGTTTTACACACTTTGCCATATGTTCTTCATATGATACTTTCATTTTTTTCTCAAGCATTTTTTATTAGTGAATATTCATTACACAGATTAATGAGTTTGATTTTGGCAGATTTGTAGTGCAAATAACATACTTCAGTCATTTACCCCATCTCGCCTCTTACCCCACATGTCCCCTAATTAATATATTTCGGGGATTTCATGGTGTACAATGTATTATGATTATTTTCATGCTCCCTATTCCCTACCCTTTATCACATCTTCCAAAAAATATAATACTCACTGCCTGTTGTTATAATCATGTTTTCTCTATTTTCACTTGATCAATCACAGACAGAGACAAAACCATGGAGGATAATTTCTCGTATTTTACCTATTCCCACTGGAAAAAGTGCATACTATACTAAAATATATTTGGATTTATGTGTATATTATCAATATGATATTTATTTGGTCTGGGGACCCATATTATCAATTTAAGCAAGAAAAACCAAACAAAGCCGGGCAATTTGAGTGACTTATTGTGTGAATATTATTGCATGAATATTCACTGTCTTCTTTAAAAAGTAATGTCATGCAGATACTAAATGATAAAGAAATTATATTAGTGTAATATTAATTTGACTTTAGTGTCTTTCTGTGAATTATAGCTTCTAAAATGGCTATCTTCTTATTAAGTTTAGAAATCTAAATATTTTGAAGGAAACCTTGGAAATAATTAAATTTGGTATCTTAGAATGTAAAAAGATCAAATGGCATGTGTTTGGCAATATTTAAACATATTTAAAGTAAAGATTTTAAATTTTGTCTAACTCATTCATTCTTTCCAGATAAACATAAATATCAATTTACCTGAATGAGTTCAATCCACAGAAATGCCAGCCAAAGGATCCAATTGTTATAATGAACTGAAAATCAATGATTTCTATATAAATCATTAACTGTCATGACATATTATTAGATTGACTATGTGTCAGCAAATTAAACCTGGACCTTTCTTATTCACTAGCTAAAATATTGAGAATAAAATTTCAGAATTAGCAATTTATTAAAACCTTTAAAATATATTGAAGAATACAACCATGTGGAAAGTCATCATGCTGAGCTTTAAAAATCAAAGCACATTAGGAATTGTAGCATCTGATGACTAAGAAGAGTGGCTTTCTTCTCCCAATCACAGACTTTTTCAGAAGCTGTGCCCTAGTTCTCATTTTAATTTTGTTGATTTAAATATTTCCCTTTTCCCAAACCCAGAAGTCATTCAGTATGTTCAGAATTAGTAAAGATTTTATCTGAAGAACATTAATTTGTTGCTCAGAGAATTTTATTGCAGCTTGCTAAATATAATCAAACTGTCTGGAGACAGAAGAAATAACATTTATTTGAAATGATTAACCAATTCAATTATTCCTTTTCTGTGTTTATGAAGAAATGTTTTTATATTACAAAATTTTAGCTCTGAAATTGTGTGTGTGTGTGTGTGTGTGTGTGTGTGTGTGTGTTTAACTCAGGTTAAACATATCCATCTCCTGTATCATTTCATTATGGTAAAAACTTTCAAACTCTTTTCTCCTGGAATTTTGAAAGGCACAGTACATTCATGTTTTCTGGGGTCACCTTATAGTATAATAACAAAACTTTTTACTTTTATCTAATTGTAACTTGGGACCCCCTTGACCAAGCTTCCCCATCCCCAACTCCTACTCTCTCCAGCCTTGATAAACACTGCTCTAGTCTCAATTTCTATGAGATCAACATTTGTAGTCTCTACCTGTATTTCTTAATTGCAAACTGGGGCAAATCACTGACATACACCCCCAAACGGTTTCACGTCCAAGTATTTCTTTTGGAAAACTCCAAGGCATCAGCTATTAAAGAATTGTACTAGTGATTATGATAAGAATGTTGTAAGGACAGAAACTTTAAACGAGTCTTTATCCTTTTCTTTGATCTATTATTTTAAATTTGGTACTAGTTTATCGTTTTCCTATACATATATATGCATACGTATAATGTATTTGGGCAAAATTTAATATAATCCATTAAACTATTTCCTTATATTATTCCAATAAGAGCTTAATAATATGACAGTAATATTTCTGTTTTGCAGCTCATATTACTTAGTGAGAAACAAGTGTTTAGTCGCACTTATTGAACAAATGAACACATTTCTTGCTTGAAACTCCAGCAATAATTATATAAGAATAAAGTGTGAAGAACATATATACATCTAAAGCATACAATTATAAAATGTTATTGATTTTTAATAATATTGAGGTACAAATTTATTTTTTATATTAGAAGAGATGTATCGCAAACTGTCTACATTTAGGCTCCATAATTTGAGCGCAGTCTTGTAATAAAAGAAAGACGTATGTGCAGTAAGCAGCCACAAGAAGAGCATCATGTGAATGATATGCCGTGGAAGGGTCGTCTGAGTCATCAGAGAGGCAAATGTTGCACTCTAGTCACTCAAAATTTGCAAGGTTTTCCCCTGAAGCTCTCTCAATTGTCAGACATCATCTGCTGATGCTTCTTCCTGTCTTGGTTCTGTATCAACATATACTGTTCCTGTTTCTTTTCACTAAATTAAACCTCTAATTCGATGCTTGGATTTCTATAAAGAATCCCCGTCTGTAAAGCACAGTGGGATATTTGCAGGTTCTCTCCCAAGTAAGGATGACAACTTTTCCACTTCTTTCGCAGGATCTGATGAGTGTCATTACTTTTCTGACAAACGTTAAAGTTTGCATTTAACACACGCTTTATTTTACCATCGATATTTTCATTTTAACTACTGTAAGTATGTACACATATCACAATAAGTAAATTAAATTGCATTACATTTTATAAAGTACACAGCCTTAAAATTTTAAATAGTGATACTGAACTTCACAGTCAAACTATGCTAATCTCATTAAATAAAATAATCATTTTTTAAAATGCTTCATTGCCTTATGAATGCCATAAAAACAAATCTTATCATATAAGATAAACGGACACCATATAAGAAAGTATAACACAAATTGGAAAGAGAAAAATAATAGAAGACAGTGACTAACAATCTACATAGACTGAAAGCAAAGATGAGGACAGAGAGGAAAAGGGGGAGACTGCCCTAGTCATTGGCAGAAATGCGTAACATCTTGGTGCTTCTTATCCTATTTGGATATGCTCAGGCCCTCTGTGGCCATGAGTCAAACCTCAGCATTTCAGAGGTGTTTATTTACACACTATTTTCTAGAACAATCAACTTGTTCAGTCAAACACTGAATCAGCTTAATTATAAATTAGTCTCTTTAATGACTTCATTGGTTACAAAAAGAAAAAAGCATGGAACCAACGAGTCATAAAAATACAAGTGAGAGGTCCCTGATCATAATAATGATTGAATAAATATATGAAATTATGTGTACCTTCAGCTGAATGTCTGTCTGATTTCAACTATTTATCAATTTGAAAAGATATTATTTCCTTGAGTGCTTTTGTAATACTTTATTTAGAAAGTACAAGTGTCCATTGTACCACATTGTTATGAAATAATTGTTTCAATTATCATTTTATTCTATGAATAAGAAAGTATTGAATTTTTATATTTTGCAGTTGAGACTTTCTCTGGTATAAGATATAAATAAGCCACAGTTATTTTTCTAACAGATTTTTCCTTTTTTCTTTCCACTTCAACATCTGTATAAATGAAAAATACACCCCTTTTTATAGGTAATTTATTCCGAAATTTTATGGCTTCGTATCTGAATGAACAGGATTGTACTCCTGTCAAACATTCTTAAACCATTAAAATTAACTGTGGCTATTACTGTTGCTGATGTAATTTAACAGCTCCTCAATCTTTGATTAGTTGACATCTGTTCCTCTTGTTTCAGTCTCGAAGATGGCTGACAAGAGAGAATTGTATCTCTCCCTCTACAAAATACTCAACTTTTATGTGTTGGTTCCTTTCCTACTTTTTCCTTGTGTAAAACTTCCGGTCCTAAGTATAAGCAGTTACTCACGTGTGTGAAGCACGCCCCCTTCTGGAAAGCCGCCTCCACTATAAGAAAAAAACAAAACTACACACTGCAACTATCTCCAAGTTGCTAGTAGGATTTTTTTTTATTCCCTACAATCTATCATTCATTTAATGTAGAAGCAAATATATTTTGAATTAACATTGTAATTTTATCTAAACTTTTAAAAAGGAGCTCTGCTTAGTGAGGAAAATTATACTTTCAGAATAGACTTGAAAATTTTATTATAAAAAATCTTGTAGAGTTTTGTTCTCTAGTTTATCCATATTATTCATAAAGTTAGAAAAACTTCTAAATAGGTAAAAGACTTTCAGGCTTTCCTTTAAATTGTTACAAGAAAATTGGAAAGGATTACTCCTCTAAATTATACTCAGGTCTTGGATATTTGAAAAGTATGCAGAGAAATCATTTTCTTATTTGGAATCATTAACTCTCTCTCTACTTATTGCAACCATGTTTAATTTCTCAACCTATGTTCATTATAAAAGCAACAGGTGAACAGAAATCACACATACAAAGTGATGCTGTCATCTATTTTATTAATAATTCTTCTCTCTAATATTAGTCATTTAGTAAGTAACATTTCCCATAGATACACTGAAGGAAGTGTTTAGCAGACTAATTCCATTCTACTAATTCCATAGTAGACTTATTACCCTACTGCTCAGATTTAGTATCTCCTCTAGTTATTTGTGCCTTTATTGAAATAATTAGCCAATACCTTTTACTGAACATTGATTATAGTTTAAATCAAAAGTCAGAAATTATTAATCCATGAAACATGTGGGAGAAAATCACTGCAAATTAATAGGAGATTCATTAAGGTATGTAAGTGAAAAGTTAAAGAGGTTATAATGTGGAAGACTCAGTTCACCTGGACTTTTTGCATACAGCTATGTAATAGACATTTGATGCCAACTTCATTGCCCCATAGTCAAAGCAAGGTGAATACAGGATGATGTAAGTGAACCTGAGGAATATGAAATGGGCTGTACACTGCAGCCACAGAACAAATTTTGTCTATGGACATTTCATTTCCAACTTCTCAGCTATTTATTTTTAATGCTAAATGTGTGTAGGCTTGAATTTGCATGGACATGGTGATGAATATTTGTGGGAAAATATTTTGTGACTATAACTTTTTTAATGTAAAAATGAAAGCATTACCATCCATTGTGAATGATTTCAAAAAGGTGCTGCAGGAAGGTTCCCTAATTTGTTAATATCTCCATGTGTCTACAATCTTGGTTATTACCCCCCTCTCTGGCTAGGCTGCCAATATGCCTGTGTGGTCCCCTGGTAAAATTGCAAATGTCACACAACTGTAGAAAAATGTTAGGGCATTGAGGCTTGATCTTATTCCTCAGCTTTCTGTGTCTTCATGAGCATAATTCTGCAAAATCAGTACAGAAATGCAATCTAGTTGCCCTACGGGGCCTGGCTGACAGCTGACAATCACCAGAAACTTTGGGAACCTGAAGCTGGACTCCACTGCAGACACGCAAATGAATCTGCCTAAGATAAGACCCAAATACTTGAATACAACCTAAACTGCCACAATGAAAGGATCATGGTAAAAACAAAGGATTATCGATTTGTCACTAATATCATGGTAGTTTCTTATGCAGATTTATATTTCTTACATTGAAATTAGTATCAAAAATTAATCACTATTTATAATAAAACCTAAAATGAACCACGACTTTGCTTCAAGGTTGCAGGCAGAGATGGGCAAATGATCAGGGAGATTGTTACAGCATGCTGGTAAAATGTGTACTCCTGACTGTGGTAAAACCATTGGAAAGTCATTTGCCTGTGATAGCTGGAAGACAAAAATATACCATCTAAAATGCTGAACGTAGGCCAAGACATCTCCAGGTAGAATGTTGAGGATAATCTTTAAGCTTTTCATTTGTATGAGAAAGTAGAAATAAAGAAGAAAAAAAGACAAAAGCTAAGGTTAGTAATAACTAGTTTGCATGTAGGATTATAATGAATATTGAGAGGATAAATTGTGATGAGTAGAACAATAAAATTACCATTTATCTACCATGAAGATTTTTTCGTTGGGGATGCTGGGGATCAAACTCAGGGTCTTAGTACTTGCTAGGCAAGCACTCTACAACTTGAACTAAATCCCCAACCCTCCACAAAGATTTTTATGGGTTATGTTATGCCTTCCCCAGGTCTCCAAGTCAAACTCCTAAACCCCCAGTATCTCACAGTGTGACTCTGTTTGTAAACAAATTTAAATAGATAATTAAGAAAAGATGAGTCACTCTGAGGGTACTTAATCCAGTATGCTTGGTGTTTTTGTAAGAATAAATTTATACCCAGAAAGATACAAAGGGAAACAATATGAAGACTGGCAATCATTTACAAGCTAAGGCAGAGGCCTCGGAAGAGATGGACCCCGAAAGCATATCTCAGATGTCTAAACACCAGGAACGTGAGAAAACAATTTCTACAGTTTACACTATCAAATTCCTAGCACTCTAATAAAGCAGGCTTAATGAACTAATACAGAAATAAATGGGCACATAAAGATTTGTAAATAACAATACAATCTAGGACATCAAATTGGGGACCTGGCTGTGAGATCCTTTGAAAACATTTCTTAAAGATTTCAAATCTGTAGTACTTAAGTATTGTTGATAAGGCAAGTCTGCCCTAGACATTTAAAGAGATTCAGATGTAATCTATCACTTGTTACATCTGGAAAAAAAAAAGAGGCAAATTTACAATCAGATTTTTGATATGTCTTTTTGAGTTACAGGTTTTTAGAAATCAGACCCATGGAAAATTTATCAAATACTTAACTAATTTATGTCAACCAGCATGTTAGCAGAATTTCCTGAAAGGCACTGAGATTTTCCAAAGTCCAAAGATTTTCTTGTTTCCCATCTCTGTGAGAAGGAGGTATGTCAAGAAAATTGATCTAAAGTAATATTTTCCCAAGAGCTCTCCAGAAATAACTCAGGAGTGTAAACAAAAAGAAAGAAATCTCAAAAGAGTAGGGTCAGGACGCATGAACAACATATGGAGAGATAATGGAAGTAAAACACCCCTGCTTGAGAATATCCTTAACCCTGCAAAGGGCAAATATCTGATTTCACTGAGGAATTCATATCGTTCTCTTATTTCTCGTTTCCATTCTTTCTCAACACAATAAGTCGGGATTGTAAAGACGAAAAACTTATCTTGACTACAGGATGTCTATTCCACTCCCAGTTTTACATTGTATCACAAAGTTGAGGACTTGAAACTTGATATTTTGATTATTTGATAACCTCTGTTGGTTTTGTGAAAGAGTCAGTGTGGGAAGCAAGTGTATGCTTTGTCCTACTAGCATACTGTGCTAGATTGCTGCAGTGATACCACTTGATTATTCATATTGTTGCATCTTCAAGGGAAGTAGTATTTTTAGGTGTTGTACATCTTGTGCAATTGGAACAGTTCATCAGTAGCAAACCTGGCATGAGGAGAGAGTGACTGACAATCAATCACTTGTGTGTTCCACTTGAGGTAACCCATGAATTTCTTAAAAACTGACCCATACATGATGCAATCTAGGATAATTTGTTGCATGAGAAAGGATTGTTACCTCACTGCTGTTAGTTCGTTGAAGAATCGGATATTGAGCTCTTTGGCTGACTAGTATTTTACCACCAGCATGGTGCTGGGACCTCAGGTGAGATCAGTACCCAGACAGGTCGAGAATTCATTTCATGTTCAAGGTGTGATGCATGATGGGTTGGTTAGAAAAAGTGACCAAATTTAAAGTAAGGAAGATGGAAACAATCATGTATTAAATAAATTATATACTAAGTATTAGTTTAACAGGGAAAGTGAAAATTTAAAGAGACAAAAAAAACCCCAAAACGACCAAAAATAAAATTTAAAGAAAAAGAAGTTTTAATGTAAAAAATTACAGAAAGAAAAACTTATCTTCACAGTTTATCCTGACAAACGTTAAAAATAAAATTGAAATAACATATTGTCAATATACTCTTCTATACATGGACAACTGAAAAGCATTTCTTTGTCTGATATTAATTTAAAATGAAATACATGTTCTCAGGGTGTTCAAATACGTAAATATTATTTTTAAGAGATTTTCTTAACATCGGTGGAAAATACCACAGAACACATGTGCTGTGTCACCAGCTGTGCCGTTAAACTCCCCATATTTTTTCACCTTTGAAATGAGGAGGAAACGGTGGGTATTCAATGTTTGTGACAATATCTATCATTTTAAGACACATACTTTCATGATATTTTCTTTCAGATACACAGTAAAACGTGCCACCAGGGATTTTACAGCAAAATCAGCTAAAAAGCACAACTGTTTATTTTTTAATACATTCAAATTAGTTTTTTCCCCTCTAGATAGAAGTGAATTATTGATGGTTGATAAAATAGAGCAGAATTGATTTTTATAATTTTGCTCTTTAATATACACTTAATTCTTTCATAACAGAAATACCCATTCTTTGATATTGAAATTGTGTTTTAATATCTTTTTAAGTATTAGTCAAAGCATTTTTATCTCAATCATATATAAAATTAACAAAAAGCTTTAAGTGAATATACCTCATTCCCTGATGGAAGATAAACACATTCAAATAACCACCAGGAATTTTCATTGTAAATTACTTTGTAAAATAAATTAACAGAAAAATAGAACAGAAAAAGATACAATCATTTATGTTTGTCTCAGTTTTTAATTAACCACAATATTGGTCATGAAGCCATTCTTCCTTCATATTCTAGTACCAACCCACCCACACACTCACACACAAGCAAACACAAACATACACAAAGCTCAACTCAGCGATAAGAAAATTAGCATAGTCTAAGACACTTTAATTAATGTGCCACCTCTCAGCGTCGCCTCTGTAATTTAATCAATAGATTCACAGTGCAACTCCTTGCTTGTTTTCTTTAAAAGAAAAAACTAGAGTGCTCGTGAAACTCTACTTAAATTCTGTTATACTCTCGAGCTCATTAATGTTTGCCTAAGAGATACCTTCACATTGTCCCCACAGACACATGATTTTATAATATGTCAACCTGAATATATAAACAATGTTCTTCTCCACTTAAAAGAGGACAACTTTAAGCAAACCATAAACTTTACAGCCCTATTATTCTTAAAATATTATCTGAATGTGAAGTTTAAACTTTGTTAAGTATGCATACCCACATTTAATATACACCCCATCTATGACCACTTTTAATTTATTCACTTTTGATAGGTACACTCTGTGGACAAATACCCTTCCTTAGGTTAAATCTAAAGCTAACTAGCTCATAACTGGCATGTTTGATACCTGATCATGGCTTTCTGATTCATTTTGCATTGTCCTTTCTTCCCACATGATGCAAAAAAACACATGACATTTGCTTACCAAATTACAAAGAACAAAAGTAGCAAGCTGGAACGATTTATATACTCACAGCACACAGATTTGTAGTATTTGCTGATCTTTTTGTTTATAATAGTCCATCTAAATGCTTTTCTTAGCATCATAGTATTAACCTCTCATTTGTAGAAATATTAACTTTTAGTTTGTTTTTTTTTTCCCCTACAAATCTTGTTTCTTTCCTGTGAGTCATCTAAAAGTTGAAATTTCCTAACACAAAATTATAATTAACTATTACTGCTAATCACGGCCAGGTAAGTGAAAAAATCTTCCGGCGGATACGAAGCCAGTGGAATTATTTCAGAATCCTATATAGTCAGCCTATATGTGAAGTTGATTTCCTTGTAAATAATCACAAGTAAAACATAATCATTCTTTCAGGTGCTTATGTGTATATTGCACATTGATTTTAGATATTAAAAAAGTTTTTCTATTAAAGTGACTCAATCAACAGATTCTCATCAAGGTGATAACATCTATCATTCACTTACAACTCACTTTGTGCCTAGTATTAAATATTATTATGGAACCTTATAAACTGCCTCCTAAATACCCTTCTGTCCTCCCTGCTTTTCTATCTTGGTATTGGAGGGACAATGGACTCATCTGAAAGTGTCCGCCCTCTTTGCTCCATCTCAGACCACAGTGAGTTGGCAATACGTATGTTTCTGGTCAAGAGGCCCTAAATGGTTTTTAAGGGAGCTTTTGCCTTCCTGATAGAGGATCTCTTTGTTTCTTATTTTTCCTGTCTCCACTTTCAAAAGATAGATGGTATAGCCCTGCTAAAATCATGAGGCAACCATCACAAAATTTAGCATAGAAAGTTTCAGAATGACGAATAATAGATCTTGAGCTCTGTTTTATAAACCAGTGTTGAAGGGCTTCCTATTATTTACAGCTGATTAATAAAACTAAACATTTTATTTTTATGCATTTATCTTCACAATAACACCATGAGCTAAATGCTTTATTACCACTAATTTAGAGGTTGAAAATAGAAAATTTCAAAGAAATGTTAATATTTTAAGTTCCCTTAAAAATAGTAAAAGAGTGGTAGAAATGAAAATTATGTATGTAATATTATATGTATAGTATATTCCATGCATGTAATATTATATGTATAGTATATGTATATAGTATAATAACACATACATATATATATATAGTATATATAGTATAATAACACACACATACACCTTGGATTCCAAACACAACTCAGGTGAGTTCCAGAGCTTTTCTCCATTCTATCCTAAGTGGAAATAACATGTTTTATGACATTTATTACTGAAGATATATGAAATCGGCAGGTTAAGATTATTATAGAAATGTGTAAATATATACTGGAAAAAAATCAAACCCCAGATAGGGAGAATAATAAATATATGACTAGAAGATTTATGCTCAAATTTGAGAAAGTTACTTATGTTAATCCAACTGCTAAACTGGAAAGTATAATAATGAACATTATTAGTTCACTACAGGGGCTATGACGGTAGATTGTCTATTTTACTTTTCCCTTTACAGTGGATAGTCTCTGAAATAATGTCTATAGGATACATGCTACCTAATTATTCTTGGTAACATGCAGGCTCCTCATGTGTGAACTGAGGATAATTAGAATAACATCAATCCCAGTGGCTATTAGGAAAACTAAAATGAACCTGAATACGTAAAAGAACTTTATAAAACTCCTAAAAATATTAAGGAATCAAAAAGTTAATTTATCTCCATATTTTACAACATATTCCATAAAACTCACATTTGGAATATTAGTAGAAGTGTTTTAAAGGAAATTTAAAGGGTTCTTCTTGGGGAAAATCATCTAGAACAACACAAGATAAGACAATGTTAACTGTATGTAGCTTATAGTGTCACCCTATGTGATTTTATCGAATGTTTGATTTTGTCCTATCAGACACATCTAGGAGCACTAGTATTTACAAAAGTAAAGGATGTTTTAATGGAAGAATATGGTAAAAAACACAGTGGATTTTCCAACTATTCAACATAATATAGTGTTTGTGAAATTTAGCTCTATGTGTTCTTCTTCCAAAACAAGATACAGTATATACTTCACTGCTCCAAAAAAAAAAAAAAATTCAGAAGAAATATTTCCTGCTTGGTAGAAACTGAGACCACATTAAACCAAATCAATGATAATATTTACCAAACAATGTTTCAGCAAGCTATGGAAATGGCTAAAATTATATCAAAATTTACATTTTGTAAGCAAAGCAAAACATACATTTAAAGTTGATTTACACATCATACATTACAATTGATTGAGAAAACATACACAATGATACTATGTTTAAAAATGAATTTTGAGATTAGTGTTGTTACACTAATAAAAACAGTCCAGGTTCTTGTATTTGACAAGAAAAGAACTGCCAAGCACACACCTTGTAATTAGCTACCTTTACTGAAGATTGCAGGATGGTAGCAGGATTGGCAGAAGAAAGGCAAATCCAGGAAGAGGAACTCTGAGGAGTGCTACACAACTGGATTCTCCTGCAAGCTCAAGCCTCCTGCCCACGATGGAGTCCGGAGCTGTCTTCCCAGATTGCTTTTAATATGAATACCTATACTAATATACCCTACATTTTTATATAACCACTTATGATGAATATAATTTTATAAATCTCTTCTGTGGGATTAAGTGTATATTAAAATTATATTTTCCAGGTACATATAACTAGATGACCAATTAACTCAAAATAATATAATTTTAATTACTTAAAGTTAACACAGTATCCTGAAATTAAAAATTATGTTTATATAGTAAATCCTACTTCTTTTGCCATAAGAGTTACTTTTAAAAAAATATTGTTACTCTTTTAATTCATTTGAATATCAAAACAAAATTGCATTACTGCCTTGCCTAATCCCAAAACTTTCATTACAAATTGAATTGAGACTGAATCAAGTCTTTGAATTTGGAAAAATACACCTCCTTAGCAATTTGAGTCTTTCAATTTTAGATAATGGCATATCTCTACAAATACTTACCTACAATGTTCTGTTGCAGTAATAGGCACTTTTCAAGGTAAAGTTCACGTGGATGATTTTTTCTCAAATTCATCTCCAAATATTTCTCATGTGAGATGATATTAAATGCAATAGAATTTGTTTTCCAAATATTTATTGCTACTTTATAAAACTAAAATCAATTTTATATGTGAATATTTGTTTCATTCATTAGTTCTGATAGCTTTTTAAATTAAATTTCTTTTTGGATTCTCCATATGTGGTAATATTTTTGGCAACAGAGTTTTGTTTAAATATTTCCAATTTATTTACCTTCGATTTGTTCTTCTTGATTTATTTTACTAATTAGGAACTATAATATTGTGATAAATAAACGTGATGAGAATGGTATTACTTTCTTGTTCAAAAATTTAGAGTTGAATTTTTCATCCGTTTTTCATACTAAAGTGTTTTCTTAGCAATAAGATTTAAAAATAGGTAGATAGGAGAGAGAGAGATGAAAAGAAATAGCTGTGTGGTTGAGGGCAGTCCCCTGTAATCCTCTTCTCTGAGATTTTTACCCAGTATGAGTGTTTTCTCAATTTCATTTCTTTTCACCTGATCTATTTAGTTTTATAATTTTCCATTGTCTTTTTCACAAAATCTATCATATATCAAAGCTTTACATTTACATTCAGGTGTATTTTATCTTTCCCTCTACATAGTTTGATGTTTTCATCATCATTCAGTTCAATATTTCTAATTTTCCTTTAGATTCTTTCACTAACACTTGAGTTGTTTAGAATTGTTTTGCATTGAAATATTCAGGATTTTCTAGAATTTATAAGTTCCTTTTTATTTAAGTTATGATAATGAAAAATAATCTGAAATATTTCATTGTTATATTTACTGATACTTGCCCAATATGATAGCATATTCTGTCAACATTTTGTGCCCATTTAAATAAATAAGTAATCATCTATATTTGGCAGTAATATTCAATATTTAGGTTTATTTGGATTTTCTGTAATCTTTCTTGAATTTGGTCCAGTAATTATACCAGCAATAGAAATGAGATGTCAAAACATCCACCTAAGTTGTCTTTCTTACAAATTTGTTAATTTTTTTAATTGCCTATGTTATCTTGTAGCATTGACCGACACTAATACAGCAAACTTTTGCTAGCAATAAGCAACACATGAAAAGAACACTTCTGAATTGTCTTATTTGATGAAATGTGTTTTGATGGAAAATTAAAAAGTAAGTAATATTTGGAATTTATTCCAAATATTTAGTTTGAAAATTCAGGCCTTACTGGGCTTAAATTGCTTTTTAAAACCTATCTTGGCAAGTTACAAGAAACACCCTATTTAATGGAAATGAGCCAGTGACACACAATTTTCTATTCTATTCATTTCTGTGGTAATTTACTTCTAATACATAACTACCGGTATTATTTTTCATAGGATTACACAGAGACTCTCAAGATGCATTAACCTAAAGTGAACTAATCAAGCTTCGCTATCTCTAATTTATATAAAGCTATTCATCTTTTTGAGTATTTTACAGTTGGTGTCATTCAGTACCCATTATCTAATTGTGCCTACCGGAGGCAGAAAAGGTTAAAGTGTGTGCTGAAGATAGAAACTATGTATTATCCTAATTTTAATCTATTTTTTAAACTGTAGAAAAACCAGATATCTTCATGTATGATTTAAACTTGTTTCTTGATCATATTATAAATTCTAAAATCATAGATATAATTGATTTGCATAATATAATTTCAAGGCCTTGAGGCCACTATTAAAATAAACCATATCATTTGAAATAGTTTGCAGCCTGAAAAAAAAACTTCAGCAGAAATAAAATTTAGAAGAAATATATCAGATTTAAATTACTCTGAAATTGCAAAGCTATAATTTTGTGTGCTCACATCTTTTATTCTTCTCCAGCTCTGACAGAGTAATCTCCTGATAATATTTTAATAGATAGATTTCTAACCCAGTTCTGAGCAGATAGTTAAAATCCATTTTGTGATTTTCATGCATTATAGTTAAACCTCTGGAGACTTTAATTATCATTCTCTTTTTGTTAAAAAATCTGCATTTTTTCTTTTTGTTTCCATTTCATTATGTATTAAAAGGGCAACTCTGGGTAAACCAGTATTTTTATGAACACTTACTTAACTTGAAAGTATTTTTACATTTAAATGAAATACATGAGACACCTTTGAAACAAAGCAAAATCTATTTTAATAGATGTGCATTAAGTACAGTCCCCGCATGACAATTTTAGATGTTCTATGACTTTTATTTGAAAAACTGTGTAACTCACTAATTAACAAGGCTACGTAAGAAAATATTTTGAAATTTAATTTATTTTCACTGTGCATAATGAAATTTATACTCACCATGCTTTGACATTTTGAAATGCACTCCATTTACCTTTCACTTAGTCCACAGAATTTTACCCTTTAGCGGAACTGGGAGCATCACTATGGGAAGAAGTATATTTGTATTTCACAAGAAGAAAGACTTTTGTATATACTTATACACCGGTACAGGCAATATATAGATATATATGTATATGTATACACACATATAAAGTCTTTATACACTTATTAGTATGTATACACATATCTATGTCTTTATATATATGCACATACATATTAGTTCTAATCTAATTTTTAATTTGTCTCTATCTCTCTCTCTATTTCTCTCTATCTCCATAGCCTCAAGAGAAACCAAAGGGCAAGCAGATCATCATTTTGTCACATTTTTAGTGCTCATACACCTCTTGTGTTTCTTGTTCTTATAAGTAAAGAAATCCTATTAAGTCCCCAAATTCATCTAACTTTATCTTTTGAAAAAAATCTGTCTCTAAGTGTATTAATAAATGAGGTTAGGGCCACAATTTATTAATTTTGAGAGAATTAAACTTGTGCTAACCATCAGAGTACATACTGTACATTTCTCTATGGCTGACTGACACATTAGTCGGCTTTATATTACAGTGACAGATACCAGAGATTATCCTACTGTAAAAATAAAGGTTTTATTTTGGCTCTGATTTAGAACGTTCAGGCCATGAGCACTCGGTCCTGTTGCTTTGTCCCTGTGGGAACGCATCATGAAAACCGTTCACCCGTGATCAGGATGTTAAGAGACGAGACAAGGGTCCCACAATCTGCTTCAAGGGCAGGCTGCTAAAGACCCAGGGAACCTCCACTGGGCCCCACTTACAAAAAGTCTCTACCACCTTCCAGAAGTGCAAAGCTTCTGTTTTAATATTTAGATCTTTGATTAACTTTGATTTTAACTTAGTGCATGGGGAAAGATACGCGTCTAGTTTTAACCTTCGGCATGTGGAGAGCCAGTTTTTCCAGGACCATTTATTAAGAGGCTATCCTTGTTCCAGTGAAGGTGTTTGGTGCCTTTGTCAAAGATAAGGTGACTGAGAGAGTTTGGACATGTTTCTGCATCTTCTAATCCTTTCCATTGTTCCTTTCCATCTGTTTGTTTTTTTGCCAGTACCATGCTGTTTTTATAAAGCAGACACACATATTTAAGTACCGCATTGTTTCTCTGGTGTGAGAAACTGAAAGTGTAAATAAAGACTAACATGTACTATATTGGGAAAGGGAAGAAAATGTTCTAATGGGAAAGGGAACAAGGGAGGGGGAGGCGGAAAGGAACAGAGGGACGAGAGAAATAAGAAATGGAAGGAAAAAATGGAAACAAAGCTTTTGTAAATAAGGAGGGAGGAGGAGGGTGAAGGGAGGGGAAGAAAACGGAAAAAAAAGAAGCAACTAGATGTATCATGTACAGGTACAAATCCCCTATGATGAATGTTATCACTATATACATCTAAAATGTACCATTAAAATATAATAAAAAATAAACAGAAGTGCAAAGCTGTAGAGCAAACCTCTGCTCCGTCGACTTTGGGGGCCAGTTGTCTAGACCTCCGCACTATCTTACACACGCAGGTTTGTACTTGATATCAACTTTATCCCTTGCATGATGAGACACTTAAACCAACGGTGTGCTAATTCTCTTCACTTGCTAGATGTCTTAGTCTATTTCTCTTGTTATAATGAATATCACAAACTAGGTAATTAACAAACAATGACATTTTTTCCTCTGCTGGAGTCTGAGATGTCCAAGATCAAAGTGTTCACAAATGACATGGACCATCATACTACATTTTCACGTGGTAGATGTTGACGGAGTGCATCTGTTACTTTTCTATCTCATGACAAAAGTACCCGAAATATACTGCTTAAAGGAGAAAGTATTTATGTTGCCTTCTGATTTCAATCCCTGGTCTGCTCACGCCAAGAGAGACACAGCATGGTGGAGGAAAGCCTTTCACCACAAGGTGACCAGGAAAAAGACAAAAAGTGAAAGGGTGAGAGAGAGAAAAAGGCCCGGGGAGAGAAAGCACACCTCCAGTGACCCGCTTCCTCCCACTGAGCCCATCTATTAGCACAGCCAGGGCTCTCAGGGGCCAGTTTCTTTCCAGAGCCCAGCTGGAAACATCTCTGTGCTAAGGGTCAAGCTCCATACGTGAAACTTTGGGAAAGCTTCATGTTGAATCTGTAACCGAGGCCAAAAGGAGCAAGTGATTCTGAGTACGGAGCGGAGCAGAAAAAAGAAGGAAGTCACTCTCACAAACTTCTTCAAAGCAGCCTTAATCCACTCACGAGGGCAGAGCCCACAAGACATAGAAGTGTCCTATTAGGCTCCCCTCACTTCATTCTTCTTGAGGATTAAGGGTCCCAACATATGAATTTCAGAGCTATATTTTACCCACAGGATTAGCACTAATATCATAAGTAAAGGTTGACTTGTAATAGTTTAAAGTTTATTTATCCCATGATTGTTTAGATGCATCAGTATAAGGCTGGGGACATCAGGTTCTTTTAGTGGTAAAGTCTTAAACTTCTACAGAGTTAATAACATTTCTCCTTCACTGTCCACTATTTTTGAAACATATGCTTCAGTGGACAGAAATGATACAGTGCTAACACCAGCCAGCCTGTGCAGACTTAATGATTACATGTTATTACTGTTTACATCAGTTAGACTGCTATTTTGTCATTGTTTATATATTAAAGACAAATCTTAGATTTCAGGGAAGCATCACAATATGTTATTACAAAACGTCTGCTGGTGCACTGGCAAATACCCACAGAGTTATTTACACAGAATGCTTAAAATCAACATTCATAATAAAATGAACGTTTATGTTTTGTGTTCAAGACATTGAGAAAGCTGAACAGATGAAATATGAAAAATCAAATAGATGCCCGATTTTATGTCCAAGCGTGAGGAAAAAATTGTTACCTTTAAAATAATTCAGACATATTTACAATCTATATTCCCTAAAGCTACTGTATTTTTTAAATAATTTGGTATACACATAATTTTTCTGAATATACATGCCACCTAATGTGAACCACATTTGTACTATTATAAAGTGTCCTGTAAAAGCTGGACATAACATTTTTCTGGGGATCAAACGCAGGGCCTTGTGCTTGCTAGGCAAATGCTCTACCACTAAGCTAAATCCCCAACCCCCGTGCATAATATTTTGTAACAAATTATTTTTTAAAATAAATTAATACTAAAGAATTTAAATATTTTTATTATTTTAAAAATCAGAGAATATTAAATTCATTTATTTTAAAAATGAGACTATTACTGTATGAGCTACTATGGATGTTATAAGCTAACATTCAATTTATTTATTTTAAAAATAAGACCATTGTTACAAGATATCATGTTAATAATGGCAGTAATTTTCACAGAAGACATAAATTGATTTTACAAAACAGCATATTTTAATGTTAGATTTTGTTATGTTATCTGTTATATGTGGCAATTATTTCATGTAAATAATTTAATACATTTCATACAAACTATTGGCATGCATCATTTCTCCTGGCTTACCTGACCCTTTGTGGTTATAGCTGAGAAGCATTTAATTTGCTTCAAAAACTTCAAATATGATGAACAGATGGATGTTTTACTTCCATAAATTGTATAATTAGCCAAGATTTTTCCAATTATATTTTTCGGTAATTAACATAAATATTGTTAAACTTTTTTCTAAATCTTAATCACAACTCATCTGGCCAATGCACATATGGCATACAGAAAATTTGCATCGTGAATACATTGAATAGCTAATAGAATGTAATTGGAAAAGTTAGTAACTATAATTCTCAATCCAATTTACTTTTTGGGTTTTTTTTTTTT
>PVJO010003569.1:0-121386 GCA_004026905.1 Hystrix cristata | reverse complement strand
CTTGAGAACATACTCTTAAGTGAAATAAATCGGACACTCATGAGCACGCATCGAATTGTTTCTCTGATATGAGAGACCATAATTGTAAATAAGGACAAAGAGGTGTAATAGATATTCTATAAAAGGAGGATGGTGAGCAGAGGAGAGAAGTACTAGAAAGAAAGAAGGGGAAAAGCAGAAAGGCAACAGGGGAAAAAGAAGGGAAAGGGAAAATATGGAAAATGATGAATGAACCTGCTGTAAATAGGGAGGGAGGGTGCAGAGGGGAGAGGGGGAGAGGGAGGAGAACCAAGATACATCATGTATAGGTACAGAATTAATGTAATGAATGTGACCATTGTATGTAGAATGTACCAATACATGTTCTTGGTTTAAAATAAAATTAAAAAAAAAATAAAAAATTTAAAAAAACCATAAAAATAAATAAATAAATAAATAAATAAAAAAACTCTACGTAGTTCTACATTCCAAGAAGTTAAAATGAGATGAACATCTAAAAAAGTAGCATGGTCTTTTTCTATAAAACAGTAAAACTTAGCATATGTTCCTAACTTTCACAAGTAAATGACACATTTCAAACATTTTTCAAAATTATTGTCATGCAATAATATAACTCTAAAATTCTAATTATTCTAATATTAGTATTATGGTCATATTTAAAAGTATCAATAGTTATTTATTAAAGCTTTGCTTTTTCCTTAAAACTGCAACTCTCCTTGTAAAACGCTATGATTATGAAAATAGCCCTTCTTTTTTTCCTTTTCTTTTTTTTTCTCTCTCTCTTTTTTTTAATTTGAATTGCTTTGAGGACAGTGGAAAACAGTTCTGAGCTGAGCTTGTAGTTCAGTGTTAAAGCCCTTTGAAGCAGGCTGTGAGTTTGATCTCTATTACCATAAAGATACAATAAAGGAAAATAAAACACATTAAGTGAGGATCTACCTGAGAGGTATGCCCATGCCTCCTTTTCACTATCTTACACTTAAAGTTGCAAATATATATATATATATATGCCATTGTCGTCTGATTTCATACTGCCTTTCAACCTATCAAGGATGTACAGCAAGGCTGAAAAAGGAATAATGCATTAAATCCAGTCACCTTCCCTAACAATTTAAGGGTTTTCTCCGGATGGAAAGCCCTTGGCAGAATGTGCGAGTCATGCAGCAGTTCGTTAGTCGGTGTACTATCAAACTGCACATCATCAAGTGGAAAATGAAGACAGAAAATAATGGTGAAAAGCATAACTTCAGGCCATCACTAAATGAAAAGGATGATTAAAGCCAGCAACACTGGACACATAAAACACACTCATCGTTAAACTCAGAAATCTATACAGCTCAGGTGGCTGTCCTGGAGACACGGCAACCCTTACAATACACTCTCAGGTATTAATTTTCAGGAGCACAATTGCCCACACCAGTATTGAAAGGATTTACTAAGCCAATTTCATGAGCCAATCAAACATCACTTTCTCACGGCAACATGATACAGCGCACACAGCACTAAGTGGTTTATAACGATCACTCCCTGTCTCCGACGTTCCTCTGGGGACCCACGGAGGATTGATGTTCTTTTATGTTTAACAAACAAGTCTGGTGTTGCGACAAAATTTTTGTTTTCATCTGGGAATCTCAAAACTATAAGGACAGGAAGGCTGTTTTCTTACTCCAAAGAATTCTAAGGAGTATTCCAAAGAGATAAATTCGCTGGTAAACATAATTGTCAGACACCCAGCTTCCTTCAACAAAAATAAACCAACCCTGTAAAAACAGGCTATTTCTAGTCCATACGAACGAAAACCCTGTCAATTAAATCTACCCCATGAAATCTACCGCATGAATTATCAGACCTGACAGTAGTGGGAAACGCTGACAGCAAATGAATGTGGACTAGAAAAGGCCTGGCGTGGCAAGTGTCAAGTGGAGTCTGAGCTTGTCAGGAAAGGCAATAAAATTAATAAGATGACAATTATTCTACAGCACTTACTGGCTTCTACTTCAGCTTAGGAAAATGCAACTCATCCACAGAATAGAAGTTTTTGATTCCTATTAGGATATCAAAACATTTATACTTTAACTCTTGTCAAAAAGAATTTGTAAAAATAATAATTATTGAGTATATGGCAAGCACTTTGGGGTGGGGTCGTTTCTTAATATATTAACTCATTTAATCCTCACAGCAATCATAAAAAGTTGATAATGTTTTAGGGTCCTAAAATATACAAAAAGCTAAGTAACCTGGCAAAAGTCACAACATGCCAACTGAAGTTAAAGCCCCTTCGATCTGAGGAGGCAAACTGTGAAGTCTGAGCGCTTAAGCGCTAAACCTCAGAGTTTACTGTATCTTAAATATGCCTATGTGACCATATTGGCTTTATTCTGAGTCTCAACTGCAGGGAGTATGTGTGACTACTAAAACTGGCCAAATGCTCAAGGTCAGTGCCCGGAGACAGACAGCTGCGGGCTGTTACAAATAAAACTGATCAGTTAACTTGGTAATACGGGCACATATAGTTTAAATATCTTTGTTGCAATTAATTTGGTAATATTTCCTATTGGGTACTCTAAATTCTTTGTGAAGAATTTTAAATCTTTGGAGCAAATGTGTAAGTCAAAGCAACAAGCCCTGTTTACTTAGTAACACATGACAGCAATTGTACCAAAAACCTAAGAGTTCTACCTGCACGAAACGGTAAAAACTGTACATGTGGAGAATTAATAGTTTAAAATAATCTCATAAAAAACACTGCAAATATGTAAGCCATGAGTTCAACTTGCAAACCTAGAAAAATTAAGCAAAACAAATTAAAGCAAAAGGTGTTGCCAAAAAACTGTAAGAGATAAACATAAAATTAAAATTCAGAATTAAAACCAAAGTCTGGTTTCTGAACGAGAAAGAGAATCAAGAACATTCAAAGTCAGCAATGAGGAAAAAGATATAAGCACTCTGATCAGACAATAAGGATATGTTCAAAAGTTGTATTTTATATGGGTTCACACTAATTCTCAAAACTAAATATAATGATTAAGAAATTTAAATTATCAGTGTTTACTGAAAGAGTGGTAAAAGTGAATGGACAAATAACTCTAGAAGAAATTTACAAGATTGTCAACAGTTTAGTAATTAAAAGATTAAACAGAATGAGGTTTTATAAGAGAGTTCTATTGACCTGGAAAGAAACATATATTCCCAATTTTACATAAACGACTAAAAAGGGCAGCCATTCTCTCAGTTAATGGTAAAAAATCAGAAAACCTAAATCTGACATCAAAGCCGTCTGAAACGGCAGTACTTGACATTAAAAATTAAGGCCTGTTTCACTTGTGAGTAGAAGTAACTGCAAAAATACCAAAAAATTTAATCAAATATCATCCATCAGGGGATTAAAAGATTAATACTTTCTGACCCAGTGTGTATTCTGTCCGCAAATGAAGATTAAGATAAAAATGACCCTGTAATATATTAAAAGAAAAAAGTCTATGTGATAAGATTAATAAATATTAAATTAAATCGATGTATAATCAGCTACTTAGATAATAACTAAATAAACCGAACAGCAGGAAACTTTCAAATCACAGTGAAAATTACTTAACAATAACTCTAAGCAACACATGAAATTCAAGTTATTCTCATTAAAGTTAGAACAAAAAGCTGTTAATTCTCATCACTAATTTTGAAATTTTTAAGGGAAACAAGAGTTGATTTAGTACGAAAGGAAAGAAGAGGAGTTACAAGAGAAATAGAGTACAATGATAAGGGATTCTTGTCATTCAGTCAGAATTTCTAAATTATTTTATTCTTTGTGTGTGTTTGCAATACAAGGCCTTTAGATTTGTCTGGAGGAAGAGGTACACACGCCCGGCACATCTGGACCACTGAGGGATGAGCAGGGAAGCCAGCGGGCGTGACAGGAGTTCAGCAGGATGGTGTGGGGACTGCAAGGCTCGCCGCAGGGCTGGCTCCATGGCGTGCCCACCGAGGGAGACCTGGCAGGTGCCGGTGTGGGGGACGGGAGAAGGGCAGGGGCCAAAAAGGACTGCAAGGGCTGGGGATCTAGCTTGGTGGTTAAAGTGCCTGCCTTGCAAGCAGAAGGCCCTGAGTTCGATCCCCAGCACCAAAAAAAAAAAAAAAAAAAGTTACTCATAAAAAGGACTGCACACTTGCTGGGCTTTAAAACCTCTCTGCAGTGAGCTAATTCCGTAAAGTGACTAAATACGCAATCGATATGCAAAGACCGGTGATTAATTTATGACAAGTAAATCAGAAACTGCACTGCGAAGAATGTTTTTCACAGAAACTAAAAAGGATATAGTAAAAGATTCATCAAGTAAGTATGTGTACTGTAAAAAGAAATACGGTATCACTGAATGACAAAAAAGAATATATATATTTTTATCAAACTCTCAAGGCTCTTAAAATATTTTGTGAAATAACAACCATCTTAATAAAGTGAGAGCAAATAGTATCAGGTGGTACATATGAGGGTGCACCTACTTCCTAAATATCAACTCATCCAATTTTCAAACAAATCCACTCAGCTCCTTTTATTGTACTCATATTAGAGGTACAGATGCGTTACATAACAAGGAAGACATCAAACAATAAAAGTAAAAAATCAGGAGCAGAGACTCAGTTTTAGGCTTCTAGCCTCACATTCTCAAGCATCCCATGACCATCTCTAGTCAGACAGGACCTGTCAAGAGTCACCAGCCCTAGTGTCACTACGCATTACCCACTGTTGAGAATTCTGCTATCAACTCTCCAGAGACTTTTCTACAAATCAGGGACAATATTCACTAGTTCTCAAGGTGGCTGTGAGTATTAAATGAGAGACAAAGTGTACATTATTTAGTATAATGTGTAGCAATAAATTGGTTAATAAATACTGTTTGTTTTTTTTCTTAAAAAAAAATTGCTGATAACTCAACCACATATGTTACCCTCTCATGGAAGACATCATTCCTGGAAGAGCAGACACCAAAGCTCCTCATTAAATGCTAGCTTGCACAGATCACTGTTTTTTAAAATTAAAATGTCAAGTTTATTTTGGTAAATGCTTGTATATATTTATAGGGTACAATGCGGATGTTCTCTACACTGTTGGTAGGGATTAAATTACTGTAGACAATTGGGAGGCAAGTATGAAGATTCCTCAAAAAACTAAATGCAGATCAAGACGACCCCCTTCTGGGTGTATCTGCAAAATTTTGCAGTCTGTACACCAAAGCGGTATTTGTGCTATCATGTTCAATTCCGCGCTATTCAGATTCAAGATATGGAAGCAACCTGAAGGTCTATCTACAGATTAGTGGATAAAGAAATGAAGGAATAAAATGTACATCCTCAGTGGCATAATATACAAGGTTTAAAAAGAAGCAATTTTGTTATTTGAAACAACATGGATAGAAATGGGGGACACTGTGCTAAGTGAAATGAGCCAGAAACTGGAAAGTGCTTCATAATCTCACTTATATGTAGATTCTGAAAACGTCAGTCTCACAGAAACAGAGGAGAGGCGGTTCCCAGAGGCTGGGAGGAAGGCAAGGGCGCGATGCCGATTGAAGCATGGAAAAGCTCACCTGGCCTGGAGGCAGCATCTCCCGGGCCCACCGCGGTGCAGTGCTGCAGGGTGAGCAGAGATCGCGACCACTGACAGGGTCACTGCAGACCCCAGAACCAGCCCGGTGGGGTGCGGGCTGGGGTGGCAGCTGTCTGAGATCTCACCTGTCCAGAACAACATCATCACGTCCGTGTTTGCTATTAACACTAACAACTGGTCCTTTTAGTCTTGTAGAAAGTAGATCTGCAAGAAGATTGCTTGGGTTCTGAGCGTGTAATTTTTGTGTCTGCATTTCTTACAGGCACAGTAACAGTTCCCGCACTATGAACGCTGTGGAAATTAAATCATGGAGGTATAAAAAGTGCCCGCCTACCTGTTCAGATTCTCATTTGTGAGGTGGGCCAGTTCCTGAAATATAGGACACCTATCGGCAGTCAGCAGCTACCTGGGTGTTGCCACTGAAGGAAACCTCACCTGTACAGTTCTACTCGACCCAAGCTGCCAGCCGTTAGCAATTAACGAGCTCTCAACTCGGCGCTGGTTTCCTACAGAACAGGAGCACTCTGCGCGCTCTGCTAGTAAGTCAGTGTATACAGAATTCATGTTCCTCTCTCATTGAAGGTGTCACTGCCTATAATCTTCATTATAGTCTCTCTTGAGATAGTTTTAGTCTCATTACCAGAAAGGCCTCCCTGAGGTAATGTTTTCTACTGTGTGGTTATTCATGAAATACACGTTGTGTGACTCACTATTAGTCAGAATTAAATAACAGCTCATATTAATGATAGAATACCGCTGCTGCATGTGCCAACAAATGAATCAGTGCATTACTGAAAGCAAGTTGAGGAATTAAATCTAAGAAAAGAAGCTAACATTCTCTTTAGACTCAGGCAAAATATCTCTCCCATGGATTATTACCTTGTGGCTCCCCTTCTTCTTGCAACATATAAGGGTACAATGAAAGGGACAGTGTTCCCGGAGAAATAGATGAGTGCAGGGAAAGGGCAGGACCTCCGCCAGGGCAGGTAAGCACCTCAGATTAGTCTATCCAGGAGCGTCGGGACCTGAAGATACAGTTCAAGGATTACACGGAAACTTAGAATACGGCCTCCTCGGCCGCCAGGCTCTCCCAGGCCTGGAGTCCACGGTGTTGCGGAAGGCCCACTATAAGCTGCTTCCTGTGGATACTGTCTGGGCCCCACGCAAGCTCCATTCACTGAGTAGCTGAATGGCATGGCCTACACCTATGTGTAAATCGTCCGACCATGTTAGTACGATTCCTTTAGCTCAATAAGCAACTTCTGATGACTACAAAGGAAATCATTTTCTAGATGAGTCAAATTTTTATTATTTTCTCATCAATCAAGACAACTTTACTTACAAGGCAAATGATAAGGTATTTTAGATATGGACTTATCTAAAGCTGAGAAAAGTAAGTAGCATGATGGTAAAATTGAACAGGACTGATGTATGTTTATCAAAGCACTATCATGAGTCCAGGATTGATTTTAAAAGAGAACATTTAAATAACAGCATTCGGCACTTGAAAAGATTCATGCTTATTCATCTGATACACAAATTTACTTATTGGTAAAGAGTGTGACAATGATAAAAAAAAAAGTTCGTTTTAGAGTAGACCAAAGTGATAAGAAAATTTCCTTTTAAGATAGTTGAGAATATTAGGGACAGTTCCTGAATATGGATGTTTAAAAATACACTGCTTATTTTAAGCATTTATTCTTGTTGAATATCTGCTTCATAATGAAACGCTTTCTCATAAATACATCTGAAAAACTACCTATGGAGTTCAAAAGAAATTTCAGGTCATTCAACATAATTAATTACTGTAATTTGTTCTTCAGTAAGAACAAATCCAGAGATTTATTTCAACAAATGTAAGAGACCCTCAGAGCATTTCGAACCTGACTGATGGTTGATATTTTCCTTTCCTTTTTTTTTTTTTTTTTGTGCTGGGATGGAACCAGGGCCTTAAGTACACTAAGTACACTCTGTACCACTGAGCTCGTGTTTAATCATGTGATTAAATGTATGAAAGTAACTTTGATTCTTGTGGGGTTTTTTTTAGGCTCATTAATTACCTTTATTATCAATGACAAAGGATTTATGAGATAACATTTTTTTCCACAGGAACTGATAACTGAATGAGTATCTGAGAACAACAATTACAAGGCTTTCTTCCCAAGAAACAAAACAACATCTCCCTATAAACGGAAACAGCTCAGATTATTTAATGATTTGATCACACTGTAACAAGCCCTGCTAAGGCAATTACTTCATGTTTTGCAGAAGGAAGAGGGAACTAAGAAACACCAGGCTCAGCGCCCACTTGGCGAAACATACCTTCCTAGGCAGTATTCCTAAGGCAGGTTATTTGGCCCTAGGGTTATTTTCCTCTTTCCACTTTCAAAGTTTTCCATTTGCTTTCTCTTTCTTTCCTTATCCTGTTAAAATTACCCCTTCAAGGTGCTTTAACATCCAGGATCCCCAACATACCACTTTAATAGCTTCCTGTGCTACTAGACAATTCAGCAGTTTTTTAACGACTTCACTGTGTCACCCACTTTATTTCCTCTTTTGCTCCAGATGTTCTCTCTGAGATTTCCTTCTCCTTGACTAAAGAGGCAGGAGAGCTTTTAAATTAAAGCTATTATTAGTCCATGTCTTCTCATATTTTTTTTTAAATTTTATCTACCTATTTATTCCACTGAGTTTCAATTTCCCTTGCTACAAATACCAAGAATCAATGATTCATCATTTCTTAATTTTATTAATCTTGTACATAGGACAATATTTGTAAAATAAATATAAGAGCCTCAGATCTTGTGGTAGTATAAGGAAGTTCTCAATAATATTTCAGTGATTTCATTGGTTCATTATTATTATTTTTATTACATACTATTATTTGGTTTTAATAGAACCAAATAGAAATGAAACCCTCTTACGTCAGAAACTTATCTGAAAAGCTGTGTTCATTACATAGGCGAAAGTGAGGGCCAACGAAAAGTGTCCAATTTACATACTCTGCCTTCAGCTACTCAGCTGCTTATGTTCTCGTTTAAACTAGAGTTGTGGACTTGAAAAATGCACTTGTCTTTAATACAGAACAAAGAAAACCCTGAAAGTAAACTCAGACCCTCAGCTCCCTGCAGGCAAGGCCTGCACTCTGATGCGCCTCAGGCCCTGAGCCCAGTCCCTCCGCCAGCGCCCCAGACCCATCTGGGCGGTGGACAGGACTGAAGGCCCTCGAGCTGCAGAGAAAGGAAGGACAAAGCGTCCCCTCCCGCCCCCGCGGCAAGCTTCAGCCCCTGGGTCTGATGAAACACAGAACTTTCCATCTACTTGTGGGCCTCTGGGCCGCTGAGTAACTGTGGGCTCCTCAGGACCTTAGTCATTGCGAACCTCAACCTGGGCGAGACAGCGTACTTCACCAAACGGCAAATGTGATCACACTGGTGCGGCAGCCCCAGCAGGAAGCGCCCTGTCAGAGGTCAGACACGCACTTCATACCACCGAGCTGTGACTGACGGCTCCAGGCACATCGGGTGGAGGACATTTTGCTGGGGACACTGAGAAAACGCACAACGCCAGCCGGGAAGGACTGCGCACTGGGTGTTTTAAAAATTAATCGGACCCCTTCCTACCAACAGCACCACCTCTGCCCCTGCACTTGCCGCCTTTCGCTTACGAACTCCTCAGAGCAAACCTTGCAGGTCCCACAGGCCAAGGCTGGGACATCTTTGCAGCGCGGTCTCTGCCACAACCATGAATACTGTGAATTTTATGTATTTATTTATTCATTATTTACCAAGAACATGTATTGGTGCATTGTATACATAGAAAGGGAGAAGGGAGAAGGAAAGGAAAAAGCAAAGAAAGGGGAAAGAGAAAAATGGGAAAATATAAAATAGACATCTATACTAACTTTATTTTTGGCATGGCCGTCCCTTTACTATTCAACACTTTGCGGTGGCCAGAGGCCCATCTGACAACTTTTGTATCCCCAATTCTTAGCGTGGTATTTAGTCAGAATGCTGAATAGGTACAGTAAACTCACACTTACACAACAGGGCAGCACGCTTATATACCAAGACATGCCCCCAGGGCAGGAACCAAAGAACAGTGCGGTCAACCTTATATAATCAATATTTATACTCTTGAAGTTTTTTCACTTTTTTTCTTCCAATTCTGGCTATTCACATTAAATACAATTATGACAAATTTTCTCAAAAGTAATTGCAAGTGGCTTTTTAAAAAATGAGGACACTAGGCTTTATTCGGAGTAATAAATTACACACTATAGTTCTGGAATTCGTTACAGCATTAATCATCAGTTTCTCACAGAGTCGGTGTTACCATGGTGAGCCTTGATTTGCTGCACACACTGGGCACAGCAGCTTAGTACTGGTTATACAACTTGCCGCATTTTAATTCAGTGGTGTGTAAATCTTTGTTTCGAACACGTCTCTAACTAAGGACATTATCATACTGCAAGGGGAACTCAGGGAACTGAGGCCACACTCGTAAGCCGTCCTTAGTGGAAGTTACTGTTCTGAATAAGGATTGGAAAGCAATATTAATTAAACATTCACAAGTAAATTTAAACCTTATGGTAATTATTAATCATTCCATTTATTTTACTTTTTCTGAGGAAATGATGCCACCAAAGTTAATTTTTTTTCCTAACTTCTCACCTACTCTCTAAACAGAAGACGAATGAATTCTGAACTGGTAGATGACTAATTCTAGTTTTTCATCACACACAGTCATCCTATAAATTGTTGCTTCAAACACTTTTTTCTGTTTAAAAATGTTTTTCTTTATTTTCTCTCTTTATATTGAAATCTCCTTATTCCAGCCTTTGTTGACATAGTACAAATTATTCCAATGGGCTCCCAGAGGGCCTCCACAATCCTGTCTTTTCCTCTTCTATGAATTATTCACTTTTCCCCACATCTGAGGGCTTGTCTTCTTTAAAAACAGGCCTTATTTTATCATGCCACATTCCTAAAATGAACTGAAAACAAGCTATGTAAGCTGTGTACAAAATCTTCACTCGTCATTTGCTTTCTTTTCTATGAAATCTGGACTTTTCATAGTATCCTTTTCAATTAACGTAAAAACATTTAATTCTGGGTTATATGTAGGCATTTTGAGAACTTGGTTCATGTAAGTGTGTTAATGAAAACCTGACCGTTGTTCCATGTGCAAGCCAAACCAGTCTGAGTGATCTCACCTACAGGCCAATTCCTAGCGGCAAACCGATGAAGGTGAATATCAACATTGGAAGTTTCCTGGCAGCCAGCCGAAGATGACTTCCTAGAAGGCTGTCTGTTTCTGTTCTGGCTTCTAGATTGTGTTAACCAGATTTTCATCACTATTACAAAATACCTGAGGCAATTAACTTAGATAAGCTTTGGGGTTCCAGTTCATGACTGACCCAGCGTTTTGGGCCTGTGGGGTAGCACATCATGGTGGGAGCACATGGAGGAGCAAAACCATTAATACCATAAGCAAAGAAATGGAGACAGAGGAGGAGGGGCAGGGCCCCATGGTCTCTGCAAGGGCACTCACCCCATGACCTAAGCACCTCCCTTTGGGCCCTGGTTCCTAATGTTTCCACCTCCTCCCAGTAGTGCCACCCATGGGCCTACAGGGGTCACTCAATCCAAACCATAGCACGCTTATTTCAAGTATATTCTGTCCTCTGCACCACAGCATTTAATTTCACCTAATTTCATTTCTTGTTTCTGTTTCACCAGTATGAGTACCTCTGTCAAGTTTAGATGTTGCTGGAGGGCAGAGATACCATTAATGCCAGTACCTGGGCTCTGAAACTTCCTTACACTTAGCGAATGTCCAATAAGCACATATTCTCTGATTATAGGACAGTGAACTGTAACATAACCTGACTTCAGAAAAACCAGACCATAAGTGAACTTTGCACAAATTTTCAAAGATTTGGGGATCTCAAATTTCTGTTAAAAAATGTTGGAAGTCAGAATTGAATGTTATAAACCAATGCCCACACCAGTGCTAACATCATCCAAGAGGAAATAAGCTATTCCTGTGATTATTATTGCATTCATGAAAAATTTATGCATTCGAACAAGAGATTTTTTTACTTAGTTCTATCATGAACAGGTATGACAATAAGAAATGTTTTGGTCTAGCAAGTAACATAACCACTAGTAGGGACAATGATAATTCTATTCCTACATAATACTGCACTGTAGGGCCAAGATGTAAATACCATCTACCACTTACTAGGCTGCTCAACTTGGACAATTTTCATTTCTCATTTCATCCTGTTTACTCTCTTGTAAAACAGGGGAAAACAATAATGCTATATAAGGTAACTCTTATGTAGAATCTAAACAAACTTCTCACAGAAACAGAGTGGAACAACGAGTACTAGAGACTGGAGAGAGAAGGGAGAGAAGGAGGAGGAGAGATCACTCAAGAGGAATAAACTTTAACGTTTTCTTAGGCAGTAGGGTAAACACAGCAAACAGTAGCCAAATGTACATTTCAAAATAGTCAGGGCAGGGATTTCTAATCTTACCACAAAGAAATGATGGAAGTTTGAGGTGATGCATATACTAATTACCTCGATTTCGTCACTGACTAGCGCATACATATTAAAGTTGCAGATTGTATCCTACAGAAATATGTACAATTAGTATAATTAAAAATAATAATAATACCTACCACCATGAAAGACTGCTAAATGTTTAGAGTTATCACAGGTTAATAACCTAGCTCAGAGCATGGCAAACAATTGGCCCTCTTTCCTTGGGTCCTCTTCCCTGCCTATCAGGGACTTCGGTGCATCAGAAAAGGATGTATCTACCAACAGACTGCAACATCCAGATATCATCTTTTTCTCCCCTCTCATTTTTTCTTTCCCCCTCTTTTTTCCTCCCCTTCTCTCTCCTCTCTTCTCTCCTCAAAAAACTTAGTAACTTTCGGGCCTTCCTTGTTACCACCTGGGAAATTCTTCATGTTAAGTATCTTGAGTTATGTAAACAAGTATCTGCATCCTGCTAAGCTTAAAAGAGAAGGATCACAGTCTGCAGCATGATGTTAAACTATTAGTCACTTTTTTGGAAGTCTTAATCTAGATACATAGTAGGTAAACTGTGATTAGAGAGATTTTCCCCTGGTGAAATACGCTATAATAACATAGAGTGCAGGCCTCATTTCCACTGAGATTAACCTCAGTGCCTTAGCAAAACCAGTGCCTGCCACGATCCCATGGAATAATTTTAGAAGCAATAAATTATGAGTGGGTCCATTTACACAAATATTTTGATATCATGAGCGAGCCTGCTTATTCAAACTGACCGACTGAGATGGAGAGCTACAGATAGAAAGGTCAAGAAAGAGATGATGTTTTTGAAGTTAGTGTGGGGGGTTTCTGGTGAGAAAGGGGTAGGGGGTTAAATCAGCTGCCATGTGGAAAAACAATCTGGACATCTCAGCAGACAGGGAAGAAAGCTTCCTCAAGGTGTGAAAATTTATTCAGTCATTTTCCAAGTGCTTAAGACAGCTCTGAAGAATAACTTCTGGGGGGAAATATCTTCGGGCAGAGCAGCTTCAATGTGTTGAGGGTAATCAGTAAGTCTTCGACAACTTCATAAATATCTGCAGCTCTGCGGCATTTTGGCTCAAAAAATTCTCGTTTCCATTCATCACACTGAGGAATTTTTCATGATCTTGAGTCATATGGTTAAGACTTTGAAAATAACAACAAAAAAAAAGGAGAAAAGAAAGACTTCAGCATCTTAAAAAGATCCCCTGGGACAGGGCTGTTATGAGAATGGCATTTCCAGAAAACTGTTTTTACTGAAATAATTACAATATAGGGCTTATCAAAACATTTGCATTTACCATTAAAAGCTAATTTCGAATTAAAATGGATATAACTCAAGGGGTTATTTATAAGTCAACTATCTCAGAAACTGAAATGCTGTCTTCAAATTTAATATTTTCAAAGAACTTCCCTAACACAGGGTTTGGATGAGGAAAAAAGTTAGTGTCCCTGTAAATTTGAGGACATTCAAGGAAACACAGATCTTTTGGTGTTGGAAGGGATGCAAATCTTCACCTAAAACTCGGACCCTTTATTATGTTTTAAGTATATAATGGTAAAACAAGCAAATTAATTTCACCGAAGTCACACTGCTAGTGACAAGTGACAGAACTGGGTTTGGAACCTGAGATAGTCTACACGGCTAGGAAATAAAGTCTCTTGTGTAAGTAAGTTATCAAGTCACCCTTACCAAAAAATCTATGCAATCAGTAGACATTTGGGGCAAATCTCTTCATCATCTACTGACTGGGACTGAAAAATGAATTCAGGATTTTATCTTTCCTCATACAGAAGAATCCTCTCTCCGCAGGGAGCCCACTGGGACTTTAATAACCAAGATCAATGTAAATCTCTTTGTAATGGTAACCTAAAGGTGCTTACTGGTACAAATTAAAGAATGTGTACAGAAAGTATGTCTGAATATGTGCATGTAGATATAGGTATGTATATATATTTTTTTCCAGCGCTGGTGAAGGAAGCCAGGGACTCCCACACACTCGGGAAGCACACTACCACTAAAACACACCCAGCCCGAGAAAGTAAAGTTTAATTTAACTAACATGAAAGACAATGTCTGACTAGAGTGCGCATATCTCAGTGTCTATGTATAAAGAAGCAAGGTACTAGATGACTCTGTATCCTGCGGACGCCCCTTCCACAGGGCAAAGCTCTGGTCCCTCCTCAGCGCCCATCTTCGAGGGGGTGTCTGTGAACACAGGGGTCTTGCCAACCGCTCTCGGGACAGGGCATGGCAGATACGAGTTTCTTCCTTTTCAGTTTTTTGGGGGATAGTTTTAGAAGATTGGCATTAATTCTTCAAATGCTTTGTAGAATTCCATAGTGAAGCTATCAGGGTCTTTTCTTAATTGGGAGACTTTTTTGATACAGATTAAATCGCATGCTCAATATTTGTAAGTTCACATTTTCTGTGTTCTTTTGGTTGGCTCCAGTTGTCCTGAAATTTATAAATTTCTTCTAGGTTTTCCCATTTGTTAGTGAACAGCTCTGCACAGTAGCCCCTGACGGTCTTTTGAATTGCTATATCATCAGCTATAGGATTTCCTTTCTCATCTCTGATTCTATTTGTTTGGGTCTTCATTTTTTTCACGGTTGGCCTGGATAAAACTTTGCTGGTGCATGATCTCTATGCAAAAATTAATTCATTTCATTCATCTTTTGTGGTTTTAAAATCTCTATTTTCTTCATTTCTTCTTTGACCTTTATTCATTTTTTTTCTATTAATTTTGGCTTTGGTTTGTTCTTGTTTATTCAGATACTTAAGTTGTATTACTAGGTTGTGTACTTGAAATGTTTTTCTTCCTTTGAAATGAGCACTTTTTGCTCTGAACTTCCCTGTTATTACTGATTTTATTGTGATCCATAGGTCCGGGTGTTTTGTTTCCATTTTCACTTCTTTGAAGAAATTTACAAAGTTTCCCTTTTAATTTCTTCATTGATTTACTGGAATTCAAGAATGTGTTCTTCAGTTTCCATGCACTTGTACAATTTCTAAATTTCTTCTTGTTGACTTCTATTTTTATTATGTTGTGATTAGAGACGGTACATGGTTTCCATTTTTAAAAGACTTGTTCAGCCTATGTTGCATCCTAACCTGCGGGATATCCCGGAGGCGGTTCCGGGTCAGGACGGCGGGACGCCCCGGCGAGGCGGGTGGGGGCCCCGCGGCCGAGCTCGGCCGCCGGCAAGCTCAGTGCTGGTGGGGTGCGGGCCCCCGCTGTCCCCGGCGCAGCCGCAGGGCTCTCCCTCGGCCGCTCACACCAAAGCGCAGTCTCGGTTTGCCGTCTCCGTTGTCTTGGCGGAGCAGGCCGTGTGGGGCGTCCACTCAGCCGCCGTGGACCTGCTCCTCGTTTTCTTCTTCCACCAATTTGCAGTGGCAACAGTCATCTCTGTCCTCCCAGAGTCAGTCCACGCTCACGGCTGCGCTGCATCACGCGAAGGAAACACTGCAGGACGCGACGGTCCCACCACGACCGGGCTGCAAGTGGGCCTGCGCGTTACCTCGAGCGCGGAGGCGTCTCCACGCGCCTTCTGCTCCTTCCCGCGGCCGCTGCACGCAGGGAAATCAGTGTGCCCTCGACTGGTTAGATGTGCGCCTTTGACTCTTGTTAATTACGGAGAAAACAGGCCTCTAAAGGTTAGATTTTTGCTTAAGTCAATCGGTTGAAAGTCTTCAAATATCAATTAGAAATAAAGGTGTCAGTCAGAAGTAATTCGTAAGTCAGCCTCTGTCATACTAAAAAGGACACAGGAGGCAGCTCATGTGAATTGGCCTCTTCAGAAGGGAGGGTGTCCCAAAAAGACAGCTGGCACCCAAACAGCCCCCCAACAGTGAGGAAGCAGGAGGGTCAGGGGAATTTCAGAAGGTGTCAAAAAATAAATAAATAAAAAGAAACAAAAAGAAGGTGTCTTACTGAAAAGCTCATCTAGCAAAATAAATGATACGGATAGTATAATACTGGAGATAACCAAATATGTCTGAGGAGGCGGAGGGGGGAGAGGTCCGTGCAGAATTCTACAGTACGTTTTTAAGATTTCGCAAGGAAATATCCTTTATTAGTAATGATTAGTTTTCTATTGCATTTGTGCTTTTTTTTTGTTTTGTTTTCTTTCTGGTAAACAGTATACATAGGTAACTAGTTAGTTAGCTGGACAGTTAGTGCTAAGAGTATTTCTCTGGTGCTACAAGTTGTCCATGTTTGAAGTACCATTTGAACCGGTCACTCCAAACCAGGGTTTCCTCATTATCCCAGAGGGGCAAGGCCACAAGGACATGGCACAGGGGACAGCATCCCAGCACTCTCCAGCCTCACAGGGTGCACAACGTAAAGCATATTCGGCATCAGTGGAGGAAAGTGATTGCTCAGTCTTACAGAGTGGACCTGAAATGGCCCCCAAGGCTCATGTGTTGAAGGCTTAGCTCCCAGCTTGTGGCACTATTAGGAGGTGATGGAAACATTAGAATATGGGCCTCACTTGAGGCAGCGGGCCGCTGTGGGCAGATGTTTGAAGGGAATATTGTTGCGACACCTCTCTCTGTCTGTCTCTGTCTCTTTCTTTCTGTCTCTCTCTTCCCTCTCTCTCTCTCCGTCTCTGCCTCCCGCTCTCTCTCGCTGTCTCTCTCTCTCTTTCTCTCTCCAGCTCTATCACGTATTCCCTGTCACCATGTTCTGCCTCACTATAGCCCGCAAACAACAGAGCCAAGACACCATAGATTGAACCCTCTGAAATGGAGCCAAATCAACCTTTCCTTAATTAACTTACATTCATGTTCTCGGGTACTTTCCCACAGCAACAGAAAGCTGACTAACTCATCAGACAATAAACAAAAGGGGAGGAGGGAGAACTGAGGAAAAGAAGAAAGAGGTACTGGTAGCAGAAGAGATGCAGCTGAGACGCCAGAGAGAAGACAAGGGCTGGGGAGAGACAAACACTGGAAGGCCAGACAGGAATCTGAGGCGTGACAGGATACATTCTTTCTCGAGCTGGAATGCTGATTTTGAACATTTCAAAACATAAAACCAAAACATCTCATTAAGCAAGTGCATAGTCCCTTGATCTCAGAGATGGTCAGATCCCCACCCTTCATTTTAAGCTTGCTTGGGAATGATTTAAAATTTTTTTAAAGTAAATACTACAGAGTTCAAAGGATAACAAAACTATAAATTATGCCATTGAGCTAAGTTTACTCAAAGAGTTGCTGGAAGGGGCACTGGCAAAATATGCACAACAAAAAGAATTTATCCTGTGGCCAGATGGGCAGGTAGGAGAAGCTGCACATGAACTCCTCTCGACCTTAACATCAATAGAAGAAGTCATTATCTTCACACCACAAGGTTGGAAAGAAATGGGTCTACTTTCAGGAACCAGCTCTCCACCGACCACTGGGCGTCACATCAGCTCCTGGGAGGGGCGTGCAACCGGAGTCCTGCCAACATACACAAGCTGCTCGCTCCACCTGTGGCACAAGGCTGGGCTGTGGACACCTGGTCCATGCCAACCAGGCAAACTTCGCCCCAGAATTCTTCCAGGAAACATCCCCGCTTCATGGCTTCCTCTGCCATCTTAGGAGGGCCGCTTCCCAGAGACTGAAATCAACTACAGAGGCAGAGGAAGAGCTACAGAGATCAAAGGCATCGTTTCAAAAGCTGGATAAAATCTATCCTTTGGAATTCCCGGGGCAGTACCCAAACCTTTCTTTTACAGACGTTAGAATCACTAGCTAACTATCTGTGGTCCCTCAAAACTAAGAGTCTTAAAGTAATAATTTTTTGTGAGAACTCCGCTATCTTTCCACGACCTAGTAGGGAAACGTATTGTCGTATAGCACACACCCAGCATGGCCGTACTATTAATCCCAGCAGAACACAATGTTTGTCACTCCTCTTCCCAGGGCCCATGTGAAATTTCCCTGTCAGTCACTAGGAAAAAAGAGAAAACCTCTATTTTCCCTATGATAATGGATGGAATATTTAGCATACTAAATCACTCTTTTGTCTGTCTTTAATACAAATGCTAAAACTGGCTATTTTGTTTGCCCTGACACTTGTGTCCTGAAGTGAAGGAGAATTCAGATTTTTTAGCACTTTTTTTTTTCCAGTTTGAGACTCAGTCCCTGGACCTTGCACACGCCAGGCAAGCTCTCTACCACTGAGCTACACCCCTACCACCAAGCATTTAGGTTTCAAACAGAAAGCACTGGGATTTTCCACACAAGTGCATGGGCATACCCCTCCCCCCAGAGAACAGGAGAAAGAGCGGACTACTGGTAAAGGCAATATGTTCAATCGGAAAAGAGTTATGGAGTGTACCAGTATAAGGGATTATCTCCCTGCAAAGTTTCCTGTTTGAGAAATAAGAAATTCCTCCAACTATTCCAATTGCCTCTACTCTCTCTTCTGGTCTATTCTGTAGTCTCTGACAGAAGTATCTTCCTAAAAAAACGGACCAGCATGTGATCCAGTTTGGCAGCAAAGCCCTCCGCTTGGGATGGCAGGAGAAAAGATGTTCATATCAGGTGAGCAGTAAAGGTTTCTCACAGTAGGAGCCTTTCCCTATTTATACCTGCAATGTACACCATGCTGGATGTTTCAGACGGTTCCTCGTGGGATCTGGCCAGTCTGACTGGCTAGAATTCTCCTTCCTCTATCATGCGCCTATTATTTTATGTGAACTACCTTTCTGAGCATCTAGGAGTTGCTAATCTGCTGCTAAAGTCTTACCTGTTTTTCAAGGCCCACTATATTCTGTGTCCATTCCTGACTTGGTGATGGCTGATCTTTCCACACCTCGACGCTTCATCACATCTAATTTGAGCCCAGCACTGCAGCTCACGCTTCTTCTGGCCTATAGAACTATAATGTGCCCTCCTTCCTTCAAATGGCAGAGATTTGTTTAGTTCACTGCTACGATTTGCATGTTTGTGTCCCCCACACACATCAAACCAAATTCGGGCTGAATTCAAAGCTCCAACATAATGGTATTAGGACTCAGAAGGAATCAGTGTTATTACGAGAGGCTCCTCGCCCCTCCCACCATAGCAGGACACAGCAGGCAGACAGCCATCTGCAACCCGCCACCACAGGTACCCGTTTTGGACTTCTCCGCCCTAGAACTGCCAGGAATAAAATGCAATTGTGTATTGGCTTCCCGGATTATGGAATTGTGCTAGAGCAGCCCAAATATGGATTTGGATCTCTCAGGGCTAAAATCTGAGAAGACTTAATGCCAAATATAGACTAGTAAGGCTTTTCTTTCCCTCGATCCTTTTAAGGGGCCCAAGGAAAAGTCTTGCTTGGGAAAATAAATTGTTATGCACTCAAAGGTCTCTAAGGTCATTATCAACTAAATAAATGGTATCATGTCAGTGATATGACCACCTAAGGGAACTGTTTATTGTTTTCTTGAAGTAGCATGTCCTTAAAACTTCATCCTGCGAGCCTGGGGTGGCGCTGATGTAGGGAGTCTGTATTGCTCCCAAAAGCATGTTGACCAGAAGAAAGAAACGGAAAGCGAGTGTCCACTTTCCTGAGGTCAGCAGGGAGGAATTAATCTATCCACCCCTCATATTCCTGGTAAGTTAAAAGTAATTATTTAGAGACTACTGTTCATAAAAATACACAGTTATGATATGTACTAGAAGATGGACAACCGAGTAATCCAAACATAAACACGTAACAACTGCGCTGTGTGTTTACATACACTGGAGCTGGCAGCATCTTATCTCAGTGGCCTGTGTACTTGTCTGCGCCTTCGACCCGACGAGGGGCTACTTGTGGGCATAAGCCACCTCCTGGGCTTACTATTCGCCACAGTACTCAAGAGATGTTTGTTGAATCCAGTAGTAAATAAATGAGGAAATAATAAGGGCACATCATTCCTACTATAAACAGAGAGAGGAAAAAGTTTAAAAGGGTTTTATTTTAAAGATAAACCAACAATTTTCCACCATCTTAAGTCTACATATTAAAATATCTGAATTGCATTTAGCAGACTTAGAATTCTTAAAACCTGCCAATTTTCTTCTGGATGAACCAGTTATAGCATCCTTCCAAAAGAAACTCAGGTGTTTTGCTGAAGAAGAGGTACTATTTTCATTTGAACACATCATTTTTCAAACAGTGTCTCTTATCATTTCCCTCTTTGGAAATTCTTATATATAAGTACACTGTTACTTCAGAAAAGGAACAAATACAAAAGATTTTTTAATATAAGTGTCCCACTGCAAAAATACGTGTCCTCCTAGGCACAACAAAGACCACTGACGTCAGAAGCCTTGGAGGAGACTTAGTCAATAGCAACCAGTGAGACAGGACTTTGTAAAGCAGAGGGCTGGTAGTCCACAGAGGCACTCATCTGGGCCATGTTTCTGTATTAATTGAGAGAGAGAGAGAGAGAGAGACAGAGAGGGCTGAAATATAAGTCATATCCTTTTTTAATGCCAACACAGTCCTGGCAATACACACACACACACACACACACACACACACACACACACACACACTCATACACACAAACATATGTACGTATAACATTTCGTCTCTCCTCTTCCTATCTAATCCCAACCCCAGCCACTGCTCTGCAGGCATATCCTGGAAAACTGTAAAAGTAATAGAAATTAATCTGCCTCTGACTTGTTTTGCATTCTATAATAACAGAAATCTTCAACAGCATAGAAACACAACTCATCCTATATTTTTTGTTCATTTTAAAGGCTTGAACAGGGCAGTAGGGCCATGGGGAAGAAAGTAAAACATCCTACCTGAGTCTGTCTTTTACTCACATGGTTAAAATACTGATAAGGGCTTTTTCAGATTCTCCTATGTTTCAGGCTTGTGAAAATATTTAAAATGATGCAGTTTAAATTATTCCAATGCATTTTAGGAAAGCACATCTATATATTAGTTCAAAGCACTATTGGGGAGAGGGGGAGGTGACTCTGTCATTTTTTAAAGCAAATTTAAACTTGAACGTAACAGTACCAGGTCCTATCAGAAAGCACTCTATTTTGCTTGACAACCACATACAATCCAGCCCCAAGGTAGAGAAACTCCTCTTGATTCAATAGCAAGAAAACTGCTGGGAAAATGAAAGAAAAGCTTGTTTTTATTGAAATAGCGGACTGTCAGGAAAATTAGAGAAGTCTTGGAGAACAATTAAGCTCAGAAAGTGAGATTTCAGTACAGGGAAGACTCCCTAGACCCCTGGGAGTATCCAGTGAGTGCTGGTCGACGGAGGGCTGTCTAAGGAGCCTCGCAGTGGTACAGAAGCCCAGGATGGGACAGAAACTTGTCCCTTCCCTTTGACCTCTGCCAGCTACACATCTCCCTTCGCAAAATTTACTTTCGAGGGGAGGCTACAGTGACAGGTCCACAAACAATCTGATGACTGACTCTTTGTCAAACATATATGTAGGGTTTCTTCACGGAATTGAACAAAGTACAAAACATGATGTTCATTCTGACTAACTTCTAAGAATGGAGGCCAAATAAAAACTTACAAAGAAACAATAACTAAATAAAGACCAATACTCTTTCAGTTAAGAAATGTATTTTAAAGATAGTACATAAAGAAGTAAAGTCATCCTGTGAAAAATTCAGAAATCTAAGAAATGATTAGTATCGAAAGTAGACACAAAGGGTGAGTAAACATGGATAACACACAATAATGATAATAAACAATTTAGCCAGACATGGTGGTATCTGCTTGTAATTCTAGCACTTGAGAGGTTTAACAAGAGGATTGCAAATGTAAGGTTGGCCAGTCTCGGCTACACAGTGAGTTCAAAACCAGCCTAGATTATATAGTGAGACCCTTCCTCAAAAAAACAAAACACAACAAATAATAGTAATGATAATACAAACAATTTGTACAGTTAAAAAATAAAACCACAGTAGCAACTGCAAACAAACCAAGACTATGGTAACTATAGTTGAGAGCCAACACCAGTTCACACTACCCTACTTACTGTTCACATAACATGAACACGAGTATTTCACTGTCTGCAGCAGACTGGAGGAAAATAGCTACTGCTCATCTCAAGACCTTCCCAAAAGAATTGGTAAATCCTTCAGCGGAAAGCCTGGACAGCTGCCCTTCTAGCACTGCTGACCTCCAGGCTGCACGATCCTTGCCTTGCCCTTCCCGCCAACTCGAACCTACTACATCCGAGTCCTTACTTAGTGCTGGCCCAGGCCTCACCGTGGAAGAGTCATCCTGAACTGAACTCGGACGAACCGGGTCTGCTTTTGCTTGTCCTCCTCCTGTACACTGCTGCAGCCGTCAGGCCTTCTTTCTGGGGGCTGGCGTTCAGCTGCAGGGAAAATGTTCTAAGGATTTCAGAGATTTGGCTTGACAGGACCACGGTCATCTCTGGTCATGACCACCAGGTTTGCCCCGGAGTAACTCTGGCTGAGTTTCACCACAGTTTCCCAGCACAGTATAAAGAAACATAACCATTAGAGTGGGATGTGGTGCTTTACAACTGGACTCTGCCACCGCAAGTGCCAGGAATGGACTGGAAGTCTTTGATATTAACGTAAGATAAACCAGACACATCCCAGCCTGGATGAAGTCACTCTTGTCCCGACCACTGTACATGCTGCCTTCTTCAACCCGCGGCCAGGAGATCCGCTGATTGTGCGCCACTGAGGACCTCATTTCTGTATGTCTACAACAAACTGCACTTTGTACTATCTCGACCTGCTTGCTTTTGTTTTGGTCTCATGGCACCTTGGGTCGGTCTTCAGGGACTGAGTTGTCCCAGAACACTAATTTTATTATTTTTTTAATCTGTTAGTACATGCTTGCAATGCATAATGATTACATTCACTGTGGGGAATTGGTACATGTATATAACACATTTCGATTCTTTTTTCTTTCCCCTACTTTTTTGCCATCATCACATTCATTTATTTCTCTTATAAATCCGTCTAAAGTTAACTGTCATACATACAGATTAACAATCAGACTAATTGGCCAAAAATCACATAAAACACAGAAGACAATTACACTAAGTCAATTATACTAAATTTATACTAAGTTATACAAAAACACCTTCAGATACATCCTCCATGCTGGATTATAACAACTTTTTTCCTTCTCTCTCCTTTTTCTTAATATCTAACTTTGCACTCTGGCAAACACTACTTAGCTTTAGATACTATTAAGTATGCATTTCTTAGAATACTCATTAGAAACAGAAGTTAATACACACTTTCTTTTCTAAATTAGAAAAGAAAGATGGAATAGGAAGACAAATGAAGTGGATGTAAAAAAAGAAACTGAGTAAACAGAAAAATGAATACAAATGGAATTTACAAAGTAAGTAATAGATTCCAAATACTGGTAACAATCAAATTCTACAGTGAAAATATAAAGGTATTGTACATACAGACACATTCTTATATGCACGCACACATAAAAACAAGTACAGGAGGCAGGCAAACGACAACCAATGTCATTAGATGTACTACCTGAGCGTTAGGCATAATGACCCTTGGAGCAAAAGCACACTACTAACGAAGCTGAACCAGGAGACAGCACCGGACGTGTGGGCACTAACATAACGGCAGGAGATAGGGGAGAAAAGAGAGGGAGGAAGAGAACCATGACTGCACCACTGCTCTCCAGCAACCTTCCTAGCCGTGAAGCAGCAAAGGGAGGAACCATCACAGATTCCAAGAGACTAAATGCGACCCGCCTCCCCCGGGAAGGCCGGGAAAATGACAGGCGCGGGGAAAACCGCTGACCGGAAGCAGGTTCTGAGCTCAGCGAACAGGGCCTGAGGGCTGTCACTGTGTTCGTCGTGCAAACACGGCATCCTCCTGTGAGAGGCTAACGCTGACCAGGCTGGTTACTAGTCTGCAGCAGCACTCTGCTCTCTCTGCAACACTCTGCAAAGTCGAAGTTATTCCAAAATTTAAATTACTTTAAAAAAGGCTAATTCCCTAACATCAGGAAGAGGACAAAATTATGTATGAAGACAATCAACAGCTTAGTAAGAAAATGAAAAAAATAAAGAACTGAAGGGAGGGGAAATTTTTTTCACAGACCACATGGGTTTTTTTGCATAAATCTAAAATAATTCTCAGAACTATAAGAGTAAATAAAAGAGCTTAACAGGTTTGTCAGAACTGTATTTCTTCTTTGTGAAGAAACATTCAAAGCTCTTATTCCTCTGTGTGTGTGTGTGTGTGTGTGTGTGTGTGTGCAGCAATACGTGTGTCTAGATAATACATACCCATAGATACTTATCAGCTTTTTTCTTTTAATAGCTTATAGTGTTTTGATTTGGCTGTTGGGAAGCTCAAATAAAAAATTATTAGCACAGATGGTAATTTAGAGTTCTGGCACAACTCCATTCCTGTAAGGAGTTTTAAATTCTTTGTACTTTACTGTAAATGTTTTTTAGCTTATATACACTTTTCACCAAAAATTATATCAAATGATTACAGAAGATAAACAATAATGACTATATATGTGTCTTCCATTTTTAAATGAAGACTTTAAATGAAATGGAACTTAAATACGATCATAAATTCTTAGATCATCAGAGAAACAAAAACATCCACGAAGCATCTAGAAAGCCAACAGCGGCCCCAATCTGCTGGGCTTCCAAGGGTGAGAACTTACTTGCATATGTCGTCTTCTGGGTCTTCCAGCCCAAACCGCTCGTCAAATGTAAGTTGTATCCACACATTCTCCTCTACCGCCACTAATCTCCACACCAAGACCATATTTCGTGGATAAGCATGAGGAAACCTCGGGCTGTGAACAGTCCCGTTAGAAGACACAGTGATAACTCTTTCATGGTGAGGATCTTGTACTCCTACAGCAAAAACACACACACAGACATACATTGAGGTCAAAAGCTTCACAAGTTATTTCAAAATAATTCTTTATTCTTCACATTTTGCCCCAAACAAGTGTCAAAAAACAATGTAAGTCCAGGGCCACCTTTCTTTTTCAGAATTTATGTGGTAAAAATATATTTAAATTTTATTGAAAAAACACCGAAGTGTATTCATGATTGAAAGAACACAGGATTAGTCTATAGAAATTTAGTTACTAAAATGTAAATCATCCACTGTTTTGGATTCCTAAAATCACAATAAAGCTGAGTTAAGATTCTATTTGCCAAAAATATCAAATATGAGCACATTACAAGAATAAATCTGGTATTCTATTTTTGTACAGTACAAAGTGGCACCTAAGTTTCTTAGGCAGGGAATTTTTTCTTTTTGTTTTGAGACAGGGTATCATGCTATTTAGTTCAGGCTGGCCTTGAACTCACTATGTAGCCCAGGCTGGCCTCAAACTCACGGTGATCCTTGAGGCAGGGAATATTTTTATATCTGTGAGATACTTTACAACTCCTGAAATATGTTACTAATGAATCTCTCCTTTTGATTAGACTTTTGGTGGGAAAAAATATGAGGGGAAGGATAAGGGGTACTTGAATTTAGATGTTCCTATACCCACTCAGGTGAGAGTAATCATGAAAGGAAGTTTGTAATAGATATTTGTAAAATGAACAGTCATTTACTCACTAAAACCCACACAAACTAAGAGTTACAGTCTTCAGACCATGAAAATCCATTTATGCCTTTTGAACTTCAGGAAGAAAAACTTTTAGCTTGTCTTTTATTCAACTTCTAATATGATTTCATACAAATTTTCAAAAGCCTTACACAACTGCACCCTGATCACATGAAGGTCACAGCAAGATGCCCGACAATTAGCATTCTGCTGTTATTCTTACATATGCTTAATATTGAGAGAATTATGAATATTAATTATTAAAATTAAATTCATAAACCATTTTTTCAAATATCTATTTTTAAAATCAGTTATACTCATTTAAAACTCATATACTCTCAGTTTTCTTCCAATAATCTACATATTTTGGAGGTATTTGTACAAACAATAGTAAATCGTATTTTGGCACCTCATATTTTAATGAATTAACTTTCTAAATGGTTATTAAAATTTATTATCTACGCACTGTGTCTCAAACAAACTGCTTATACCCAAAGTACTTCTCACAAATATACAGTGTTTACTTTTTCACATCTAATCTAGAAAACGGCATGGGTATGAAAAGATCTTCAGTCGAAAACGTTTGTGGCTAAAATACATGCACTTAAATTTGTGTTTACATCTTTTTTTATATAATTCCTAACTTCATTAGGCTATAATTAAAGATTCTTTAGAGACTGACAATTTAGATTCTATTTATGGTGAAAGGATTGTAAATTTTCTTTTAAGCTGAATTGCTTCTCCCAAAAATTCATCGCAATGTGCAATGAGGCTCGACGCCAAACACTTATGATCTGTAGACGAGTGAGAGTTTTACATAGATCTCAAGCATCTGGGCCTGTAATCAAGAGAAGGAAGCAGAGGGAGGAGGGTGAGAGAGACACGCAGAGAAAGACAGAGAGACAAAGAGACAGACTGGGAGAAACCAAGAAAGGGCAAGTGAGCAACAAAAACTGAATTCTATCAAATTAAGACTCTGCACGTATAGCTCTGTTTTTAAACATCCATCTTATAATACATATAACTTTATTAGTATTTTGAGGATGAAGTACTTTACTAGTATTTTGAGGATTTGTGACTATTTTAATGAAACTTTGTTTTTCCTATATCCAGGGAATGATTTACTCAAAGTACCAATGCAATAAAATATGGGTTTGTAGTGAAATCCCTGAAATATTGATATGATCTTTTCTGTGACGTATTCTGAAATAAGGATACATCTTACACATCTGAGATGCTAAAAGAGGAAATATATGTATATATTAAATTTTAAAAATTATACACAATATCAAATTATCTGGCCCACCCTTTTTAAGGTAAAAGTAGTGAAAACTAAAATCAAGCAAAGATAGAAAAAAAAAGGGGGGAGAATAAAGATAAATATAAATGTAAAATTACTGAATATATTTGTACATATACAACTCTCAATATATCGATATATATCTGTATGTTTTAAATCAGTTTAGCAACAAAACCTAAGTTTCTATAATATTTGGCACTTATTACATAATCTTAGTACTTTAAGAGATTTTTGGTTATGGATGAAAGAGAATCATAAAGGGCAATAAAAGTTTTGATAGTTCAAAATGTTATAATAATAAAGATAACCCTAAAACGGAAGTTTCTGGATAATGTGCAACTCACAAAAAAAGGTTAATTATTGAGGATTTAGCTCAAGTGGTAGAGCACTTCCTTAGCAAGCACTAAGCCCCCCAGTACGATTCCCAGCACCAATCCCCCAAAAAAAGAAAGAAAAGAAAGGTAAATCGACTCTGTGTTTAACCTAATATTTTAAGTTGACTTTACCGGAAAATAACTGAGGGATGAAAATTAAGCTAAAAAGAAACAGACTTGACTCTTGGTTCCATGTGGGCGTTCTAAAGAGTCTCACTGCCTTGGGTCACAAAGACCAGCAATGTGCCCCGCAGACCTGGGGGGCTCTACAGAGAGCCCAGAGATGTGTGAGGTGTTCAGATACAGATATGTTATTTTTGAATTCTGTAAAAAAGGTGTTTTTTGAGTCCCTGTATCTATTTTCAAACATTACTTGATAAACACATATAATCACTGGTCTTAATTTGCATTTTGTTCACTCTTTTTTCTGCTGATGATAATCCTTCCTTATGCTAATCTTGTTAGCTTGTTTATACAGCAAATCAACAAATTTCATTTTAATGATAGTTAAAACCTTATGACCTACATCACACACACACATACACACACAGATGTGTAAGCAGATAGATACACATATAGCTACCCACTGGCTCCACTTTGCCTAGAAGATTTGAAGTAATTTCATCCCAACCTTATTCAACTTGATACAGAGAAGATATACTTGAACTCCATGGCACGGATAAGTGTATCCCCATCACCCGAAGCGACATGGAAGCTACATCAGATGGGCCTGCGTACAGTGTTAAACTCTGACTATAAATACAGAAGTATAAGGATACATACGCTGCACGGAAAACTCAGACTCCAATTTTTGTTTCACTGCAAGCTCAATCTACCATTTCCCATATCTTTAGAATGGCAACAAAAGAAAATTTAAAAACTAGCATTATCTACGTCAAACTACAAATTAAAGACAAATGAGGAAACAGAAGAAGGGACTGCTGTATTAAGTAAACTACAAAACTTATAAAATTATCAAAGATATTTCCAGTTGACGTTCCTGCACTACTTATCCCACAAGATCGTTCATCACTGTTTCCCTCAAAGGAAGGAAAGGTTGAAAGCTGCACATTAAGAACCCGTCACGCGCCTGTCAGGTCCTGTGCAACGCCCTGTCCTCTGAAAATGACACCTTCCAGATCTGTGACTCAGCATCCCCTCTGGGGCAGGGTTCCAATAAACTAACATTCAACTAACAAAACCCAGTTCGGACACCGCCTCTTCTAGAACTTGATAATCATTCACACTGCACATCCCTTCGGGACCGCATATTTTAACCATAATGTATGTGTTCATGACTTTTTCTTTTTCTTTTTTTTTCTACCACACTATGATTCCAGAAAGCAAATGATTTTTACTGACGTCCATAACCCGTATCTAGCTCGGTGCCCAGCACATGTTACTACCTAATACACACTGATAGTATAAATAAACTGGGTATCTTACAACATGACAGAAAACAATTTTACATGCTATTTCCAAATTTCATTCTTTACTCCTAGTTTTCCAGAGACTTTACCAGATAAAGACACGAACATTTTACAATGTGTACTTCCCCATTAAGGTCTTTTAATTGACATTAAAATTGGTTTCCTACTCAAAGTTCACCTGTTGTAATCTATCTGCAGACACACCTACATACACACACATATATACATATATGTGATTTTACATGTGTGATGAAGGTAATAGGTCCTAGAGTACTCATTATTGAGAGTCACTATGATCTCAATATGCCTCCATATTTCTGAAAATAAATCATGTTCTATAACTTTACCACATACTGAGAATGTCATAATTATAGTAATTAAAGTTCAAAATGACAATAAAATTGGCTATGTTAGGCAAATCACCTGATAGTTGAGTTTTCTTACAAACTGGAGATAATCAAATGATGTGATATTTGTTTAAAGTAAAAAAAAAATTACAAAGGAGTCTCTGTAGTGAAGGAGAAACACTTCACTAATTCAATTCAAATAGAACAAAAAAGAAAACTTGCTAATAAATATCAAATTTCCTGATATCATAGAACAAAAGAATGTGACATAAGATACAGTGCAAAAGTGGCTGTACGTGTGATTTTTCCAGTTCATGAAGGTCAAATGGAGTAAGCAGAAGCAGTGGATGTTAGGCAGTGATTTAAAATATCTAATTACCTTCTACAAGTTGAGTAAAGAGGGAAGAAAAGGTGCATCTTCCTAGAATTTTACCATTTTCCGATGCTATCTTTAAAACAGGTCTGAACTTCTCTTGATTCTAATGAAAAATACAGGAACCGGGTCATTCACATCTTCTCACACTATGGCGACAGCAGTAAATGGGGCCTGTGGTTAGGAAGTGCACAGTGATTTAGCCCTGATAATGGAACTCAATCTGATGAGAAATGCAATGCAGAAAAATGGCCTACCACAGCATAGAAAAGCGGACCTGAGTCTCAGCTCAAACCACACGACCAAAGTTACTCTGCAATGAGCACACGTTTGGGTTTTCCCGCCATACCGCGGCATTGGTTTATGCCTGCTATCCCAGCGCGGTTATTATCATTAGTGCCTCTTCTCACCCTTGAATGTACCACATTCACACAGTAGAAAGACCCAGCAACAAGGATCTACACATCTTTTTCTTACTAAGGTGTGTGATTTAGAAATGGTAAAAGTTTGGCAACATGGTATTTTAGCCTTCAGGTACTAATAAAAATAACTTATTTTGGTTTTATATAATAAAACAAAGTGATGACACAACTATGGAGGACAAACTATCAATAATCTCATCTATTATAGCACAGGATAAATACCCAAATATATAAACAGAGAATCTCTTTAAAACCTTTACATACACCAATTAGTAATACACATACACACAAATATAGATGGTGAAATAGTGAGACATGTTTAGGTTTCTCACAATTTCACAATGGTCTTATTTTTGTTCTCTTAAGCTGTAGATGATCTCAGACACCACAAAGAGGTCAGAAACAGAACGTGTAAAAAAGATAAATAAGGAATAATTTGCATTATAAAAGAAACATTTACCTAAAAGATGAAGGAATCAGCTTATGTAAGACTAGTACTCAGTGTACAAAGTTCTAATAAATTATCAGGAGTTTTGAAATACTTTAAGCAACAAAATATATATACATAAAATAAAACTGTTATGTCAAAGATGAGCTAATAAATAATAAAGTACAAATTTATATAATATAACCTATCAAGACAAACTTATTTAAGAGAAAATATTTTCAAGAAAGAACATTGCTTTGGAGGACTGACCTATTATTTATGTGCCTTCAACATAGAATTGACACAATTCAGGTTGAGTTTACTAGCAATTTCAAGAATTGGAAGTGGTTATTTATTTCTTTGAGAGCTTGAAATGTCTAGATAATATACTGACATTTTGATAGGAAGATGTTTAAAATGTATCCATGAAAATAATAAAATGATAATCAATACAAGCTCACTATTTCATAGAAAAACACAAATAAGCCCATTAGTTTATGCCTTTAACAAGTATTTAAAAGTTTAAAAGTCTCATTTAAAAGATTAAGCCCTGCATTAGGTGAAACAAATGAATCCTAAAAAACAATAAGATAGAAATACATTTATTAGTCTTAACATATTCAGCTTACAATATTAATGCTGGAGATTGGTTTTATCATTCCTGTTTACATTTAGCATTTTATGTTCAAAAGCAAACGCACAGAACGCATATGTACTGAGTTTATGACTTTCTCATAAATGCTAGCAAAAGACAAGAACAGTAACAAATTCAGTCACTTACAAAGAACGCCCTCCCATCTCACGTGTGTGTGTTATTAAATGTTGTCCATACGTGACACATGGCGTTTACATTCCCCTAAGTAATATTTGAGATTTATAAATTATGTTTGTAGAAAGTTGCAGAGAATGCTGCTTTGGTTTCAGCAGTAATCCTACATGACATCAGGAATAAATAAACAGCAATTACACCGGGCATGACTGCTTCTCACAGGCTACGTTTAAATACAATCTGTTCATCAATCTTCTAGCCATACTACTCTACTAGAAACCGCAGGTCCTACTCTACCTTCATCAATTCTTGCCCATCCTAAAGTCATGTAAAAATACAAAATAAGTAAACCTAAGGACTTTAAGAAAAATGAAAACCCTAAATAATAAAATTTGTGGAATTCGGTTGAAAATGATGCTTAAATTTTATTTTTACGAGAAATAAAAATTTTAATAATGATGAGCACACCCATTGTGCCAAGGCTATCCCGTCCCAGGTTACACGATTTTATCACCTAGATAAAATGGTCTATAATAAAAAGTGAAGAAGCACGAACATGAAGATTTTCAGGATCTTTCATTCGAGAACTGGCTGGAATATATCCATGAGCAAGAGTCTTCGGCACAGCTATCTTTAGGACGATGTCCAGAGTGAGCCGAAGATGAAGTAACAAAAAAGCTAAAAATGGGAGTTGATGAAGGAAGGAAGAGACTCAGCAAGATACATCCTTCTGCTCAGAGTAGGAACTAAATTTGATTTTCTGAGTGCATCAGAAGTCCGTCGGTGCGATGAGGATTTTCTCCAACACTCTATTATCATCAGTACTTTCAACATTATTAATAAGTACCCACTTCTTGTCTTCCAACCTCAGGGGGGACGCTGGGGATGCCCGCAGACTGGACGGCCAGGCGCTGCACATTTGAGACTCTCTCCTCTGAGCCTGCCCGTTCGTGAGTCTGACCCCAGCCAGCAGCGGATGGCCTGCACTCACGGTTGCCCCGGAAGGGAACAGACCTGTCTGAACACGGGATTGCCTTGAACGCGCTTCCCCTGAAAGCTAGTTTTGAAGTTGAAAACTCTCCACCCATGTTCTCTATAAGTCCACTCATTTTTCTTCTGAAAGAAATGTGACAGTGTCTGAATGGAACAAAGATAAGGAGCAAATCTGGGGGTGAAGAGAGAACGCAGGGGAAAATTGCCAGATGAAATGTACAAATTATACTTAATCTAATTGCAGCAACTGTAACAGAGCTAATTATCCTGACAAATGGGCTGTTACTCTTACTCACAATTTAAGATAGGACTTTTAAAGAAAGATATACATAATATAAGCCTTCAAATAGCTACACTAATCTTTTAAAATACACAAGTTACTTAAAGATGTATTATTATACAACCACACAAACTGTCAAAGTATTTATTTTACAGCCGTCATCACACTGCAAAATTTGATCCCAAAGGCATAATCTTGTTAAAAAGTAAACTAATACAATTTCAAAAGATTTCTGAGGGGCAAGAAAAATACCAAATTGCACAAAACAAAACACTGATATAAATATGTGCTAAGACTTACTCATCAAATAACAAAGGTTTTTTTCACTGCTTTCTGTATGAAAATAGTTACAATTGAATGATGAGAAAAAAAAACAACTAAAAAACACCAGGATACTATTACACATTGGCAAAGCAGCATATTTCTGCTTTCTCTAAATCACAGTGGTCTAAATAATCCATCAGGTAAGTTTGTTTTAAACATGTCAGGGAATGGACAGAAATGGACGTATAGGAACTGCCCTAAGCAAACTGCAGGGTGGAAATTACCGGAAGAGAAGGTAGCGCTGGAGCATCGGAATGACTGGGCACCTAAAAGTGCCGAGACAGACAACACCCGTGGTGAAAGGAGACACTCCTGTCTGCACTTGCTCAAGCTGAGGAAGAGGTAAGAAGTCTAGACCACCTGAAGAAATGCCCCGCTTTAAGCTGGCTTGTCACATCAACCTTAATTACGTGAGAGTACAACAGTGTGTATGATAATAAAAGTTTAAAGATTCAGCATAAATAAAAACATATTTTGCTTACCTTTTACATGTTCTTTCTCCTCTTTTCTATGCCAGTCCAGATGCTTGGGTATAGTTCCTCCCTGCCAGTAGATGGAGATAGTAAATTTGAGTCTTTGGGTGACCTCAAATCCTAATCTAGGTGGTTCAAAATGTTCAGTTTTATATTTTGTAAGTTTAAAAAAATTGAATGATTGAAAAAACACGTAAGGCTTGTCAAAAATCTGAGTCAGTCAGATAAACTTTTAATTCATGGTCATTGTACTAATTTTTACAGGAGAGAGTCTTGGCTGGCATAGAAAAAATAAAAGAAAGAGCATTATTTGGTAGGACACATTCCTGCACTCCTCAGCCTCCCCAGAACCTGCTCATAGCTGCAACTGATACTATTGGTTATCTACTCAGAATTTCTGCTTATTGGGAGGTTCTCATATACATTACTTAATTAATGCTTTTAATAATCTAGCCAAGTCATAATCATTATCTCCTAATATCTTGTCCCTGAAACTTTGTGGTAAGCTGACACTCACATGTTATGTTGGTTTGGTCCTCCTGCTAGTTGCTCAAATGCATTTTAGGTTTAGGTAGAATTACTAGTTTCTTCTATCGGTAAAGAGACTTTAAAGTTGGAAAGTCACTTGCTGACAGTAAAATCTGATTTGGATTTATTTTTGTTTCAGTGTAATACAAGTCCTCAAGCAGTTTTATAGGAAAGAATTCCAAAAAGCTAAAGTGCAGTCATTTTCTAGAGATTCACTAGATTATCAGAAACACAACAGGATTCCGGAATGGAGCTGTACGGGAGCGTTTGTGTTTGAGGACTGCACACTTGAGATCAAATTCAAGTGGGAAAGCACTGAAACATTTGAGTGCTGATAAGAATTTACAAAACAATAACATTATCACTTTCCAAAAGCTAATACAAGAACATGTAAGTACCTCTTGAAGACGATAAAGCAGCGAACTGAACTGCACACTGATGAAATTATTCCTATTGTGTCAAACAACACTTAGCACAGTGCTTCACACATAATATACACTTAATAAACATTTGCTGATCGGCTGAACAGCCTAAGAAAATTCTACCTTCAATCATATTTATGAACACAGTTTGGTAGATAAAAAGGTGATTGATGAGATGAGGTTCCGACTATCACTGCTTTCTGAAAGTATTTATTAATGTATTTATTTCAAGACTAGGGATTAGATCCAGGGCCTTCACACTGAGCTACATCTGTAACCCCTTTACCCCCATTTTTTATTCTGAAACGGGGTCTCATTAAGTCACTTAGCTGCCCAGGCTGGCCTTGAACTTGTGATCTCCCGCCACGCAGTGCTGGGATTACAGGCACAAATTGCTTTGTAATCATCGCTTTTTTGTGTGGATTTAGGAAGAACTGACAAACACGTGTCACATTATATATGAAAAGATAGCAGCAAACTATTTTGCTGACATGAAAATATTAAATTTATCTTTGGAACTACTTCACTATGATCCTCACAATCCATAAAACTTCTAACAATTTCAATAGTTCATCTAGCAAGTCTCATGTTCAGGAAAGAAATTATTCTTTACTCTGTGCAATCAAAAGTCAAGGTACTTGTTTTAAAAATAAAATCTCCCCTGTCTTAGCAAGACCTGGGAACCACATATATACTAATAAATGACAAATTTGACATTTTCTGTTCACAATTTTCTTCCTTCTGTAATTCCCAGGTCAAAACCTGTCTGAGACACACTGATGCTTTTATTTTTCTGTTCCAGATGTGAGGCACAAAAGGTAATGCTTAAAACTGCTTTCAACTCCTGTGGCAAGGCGGGATGACACAGTAGCACCATTATGGGAGAGAGGACACCGGCAACATGACCGAGACAGAAGGATCTCAAGATGTAGGAAACTGCTCAGACAAAAACAAACCTTAACATGATTTACTAAATAATGTCTATAATCCTCTGTTCCTTTATAATTGCTCTAATTATAAAACTAGCCTTCAAAATTCCTCAAGTATGTTCAACTGCTGAACCAAGTATTTAAAAACACAAGCTATTTTTTGATCCTTTTAAGCCAATGTCTTGGGAAAGTCTTGAGAATGTGATGAAAAGTGTGGACACCCAAACCAGAAAAGTACACATCTAAATATATCTTGGCAGAGTTCTCACACAATAGCTTACAACTTCCAAGCATTTACCCCACACCCGGGAGCCATCCATTAACCCTTTCATCTCCATGACAATCCAGGTACCGCACACTTTTTCTAAAAGTAACATTGCCATTATAAAGTAAAACAAATGATGAGTTTTTCATCCCACAGTCAGAAGAGCTAAGGGGTATCTGAGTTTTACTGGTTTTGTTTATTTACTTGTTTGTTTCGCAGTGCCCAAGATCAAACCCTTGGCCTCCCATATGCTGTCTCCAGCCCTACATGGTGTTTGCAGACACACACACACACACACGCACACGCACACGCACATACACATACAGAGTATGGCATGCTTTTTTACACAGAAATAATGACAATATTCACATACTACTAATGCAATTGTATAAAAATATTTAACACACTGCTAGGAAAAACGTACCTCCAATGTATAATTTAGAATCTGAGAATTCTTTACAGTCATTATTTTAAAAACATATTCTGGGTGGAGATGTAGCTCAGGGGTACAGTGCATCATTTGCATGTGCAAGGCAATCCCCGCCAATGCACCTTCCCCCAGAAATTAATTTTTCAGAATAAATTTAAGGATTTGTTACCAAGAAATATTTCTATAAAAGAATATAAGACTTAATTCAATTGCACTGCTATATTTCAATGGAAAGATTTATTTACTAACTCTCCCATAATTTGAAGTATGTTATTTTTGTAGTATAAGTAAAATGGTAAGCAATGCAAACATTTTCAGACGCTGATTTTAAAACCGTTTCCTATCAATGAACCACCAGCTACCCTAGAACAGTATGCCAGCTACCGAGGCATCCTGGAAGTCCTCCACCCCACACTGCAGTGGCGGCACCTTTTGCTTCATGTCGCCCACAGAACTGCGCCCTCGGAGTTGGTTTTTCCTCATGATTCTGTCCTTAGTCATTTTTCTATCATCTCCAACCCTTGGCGATCCCAAGTACTTCCTACATTTAAATGAACAGCTTTCATAATAATGGGCTCTCTAAGTATATAGCAGTAGCTTAACCACAAAGTTACCTCTCCAAGGGACTCACGACCTGTCCAAATTTCACAGAACCTGATCTAAATTCACAGCCCGTTTAGGAGCCCAACTTCCTCCTCTGTTTTATTTTCTAAATTCTACTCATGGAATCACTAATTTGCCTGCCAGTTAGCCTCAAAAATCACCTTATTTTTTACTTCAAATTTTGTTTATTGTCAATTTAATATGATTGAGACACAGTTTAAGTCAAACATAGCCAAGCACATGTGGTTAATGATCAATATGTATTCGTTACTGTGGTTTTTCCAATTTTCTTCAGCAGGAATTATTCAACTGGCTCATATGACAATCCTCCTCTTCCTTCATAGAGTTTAATTTTCCAGCCCTTCAACCCAATAGTTTTGTTCTCTTCAAGCAACAGTATATTGGATATATGTTTGCGTTAAGACTATTTTAAATGATTGGATGATCTTATACTTAAGGAGTCAACCGAGGAAATAAAATATTTCACCAAATTGACTATTTCTGCTCTTATTAAACTAAGTTTGTAGTGAATAAAGTTTATTGTATAGCTAGTTCTGGTTTGAATTTTTTTTTTTAAGTCTCCTTAACATGTCTGTCATACAGAAGGGGCTGGTTTTAATATTAGTCAAACTGGAAGTCTTATTTGTCTAATGTTAAAATTTACCCTGTATAAAGTCAGAAGGACATTTTTTATATTTTACTTCTTAATGTTTTAAAATATGTATTTATTTACAGTTTGAGTTGTGTTTATTTTCCCATGTGAACAGTGATTATTCTAATTATTACCCACCAAGCAGTTCAGACTTTCCCCCCTTGACTCTTGTATCACATTGTTGTGCACATGTCAATCAATTTCTGGGCTATGCAGATTTTTTCTTGTATAAAAACACATTGTTGGGCCGGGGATTTAGCTCAGTGATTAGAGTGCTTGCCTTGCAAGCACAAGGCCCTGAGTTCGATCCCCGGCACCACAAAAAAAAAAACAAAAACCAAAACATTGTTAATTATAAGGACTGATGTCTTGTTTACTATGGCCCTTCTTTCTCCTTCTCTTTCTTTCTTGCCTTTCTTTTTGTGGTACTGAGGACTGAACCCAGGGACTAGACACGCTGTCTACCAAAGCTCTGGCCTTTCTTCTCTACACCAATTTGCTGACCAATTTCCATGAAACCAAAAATGTCGTTGTAACTATATTTGCTTCCTATTTTATAAAATTAGGAAGATTTTACATAATTACACTATTAAAGTCTCCCACCAGTAATCATGATATTGCTTGTCGATTTGTTTACGTTTTATGTATGCTTTTCCTTCTAATATTACTTAAATAACTCCAAAGATAGTTATTGAAGATAAGTGGGCCAAGCATAGTACTGCCCGTAACAATGAATGAGGCACGTCAACACGCTGTAACTGGGAAATGCCAACGCCGGTTTTGGCACAGGAGCCCAAAGCCAATCCAAGGATGCAGAATCGAAACAGGTGGACACAAGACCAGGTAACCACTGCTATCTCCCTCATAAGTCACAGATGCTAAAATTTTCTAAATATTGGTTGTCTCACCCCAAATTTAAAAGACCTTACCTTAGTTTAAATCACATTCACAGGCTTTATCAGTTTTCTAGTCACTATTAAGTTTTAATTATTTTTACAAAGACCTTATATAACTTCTCCTAAAGGGTAGTAATTATGCAGTGGCCTGGAATAGGATCAATTGTTTTGTTATATTTACCAAGGAGGTCTTCGCATAGAGCATTAAGTTTTTCTGTACTACTTAGAACTCTGACATCGTCTTACATTACCTCAGACTGGCTTTACTACTCTCTTTTCCCTTCCAGGGAGTAAGCTGCTTGAAACCAGGGGTCTCATATGTCTTGTTTATTGCTATGTCCCCAGCAGCTGGTGGAGTATGTTACCCACAGACGGCAAACAACATGTATCAGTTGAATTAATAACTTTATATTTATCTATTGATATGGCTTAAATGTAACTATATGGATAGACTTCATTTTAACTCCTTTATGATTTTGTAACCCTCCCATTAGTTAAGAGGATACCGAAAAAACCATGAGATCACAGCAAGAGCTAGTAATAAATTAGGAAAATCTATTTCACAAAAATAATTGATTTTCCTATTCATGTCTCTGATTTCTTGTTTCCTTCATGCCTTTCTACATAATCATTACCTTTTAATGTCTTTTATAAACTCTTATTTTACCTTCCTAAGAGTTTCTTCTCCCTCTCTTCCACCCTCTTATCTGTGTATCTCATCCAAAGGAATTTCATCAGAAATACAGCTTCAAGTGTTTCAGCATAGACAGTATTTCCCGGTGTTACAAACCACAAGGCAGAGGTGAACTTAAGGAAATGTTTTTCAGTCTTGAAAGAACACGTGAGCGCATGACATGTTATCATCTTCTACTTCTAAAAAGGCTTCCTTTTGGATACACTTTTTTCTGTGAAATTAGTTCTTTATAATCTTCTACAAGGTATCATTACTACTGTATTTCAATGGCTTTTATCCTCCTCACGTACAAATAAATTAGTATTATAAAGTTGCTTCTGTGGGGCTTATTAATCCAAACTTATTTTTACTGAAATACAGGGAGAGTGCTTCAAAAGAATGCTCAAGGTCTGCTGGTTGATCCATCAACACCAGGAAGATTAAGAACTCTTTTAACACAGAGCCCTCTCCTAGGGCTAAGGGACTCTCATCAGTACATGACCACACATTTCTTTGCAGTTTAAAACGCTTTTAACATAATATTTTTGTCCATGAAGTCTTGTTATAGTTCTATACTTTGTAAAACTCTGAAAGTTTCTTAAAGAAACATAAGGGTAAAAAGATAACAGAATACATTGAATGCTGAGTGGTTCTGAGACCAAATGTTAACGTCGACAGAAAATCCTAGAGTTAAACAGAAGGAGTGTTCACACCCAGGAACTTTGTGTATAGAGGCTGGTGCACAAACAGTGCAGGAAGGAAGAGGCCACAAGCCTTCCCTCTTTTTAACTGCGCAGTTCCTAGTAGCAGCTGCAACTTCTCCTAAGTAGGTGCCAACAAAGGGGTTTTAATCAGCATATGATGGGAAGCGCACGGGAAGCCACCTTAAAAGTATTAGTAACCAAAATACTTTCCTGGCAAAGGCTATACATCAAGAAAAACTAATACAAGAATCTAGTGAGTCTAACCAAAAAGTTATAGTGTTAGTCTGAATTTGTGATTTGCAGATTAACTGGAGAAATAAATGATGCACATACAATTAAAAAATTGAAATGAATAACTTTACTACAGTAAATGGGACACGTGTAAGAGAACCCATCTGCTCCTACTGTCAGCTACTTTAAAGCCTTCAATCATTTTTGCTCGATATGTGAATATTATGTATTTATGTATGAACTAAATATACAAGCCATTGGAAATTCTTTCAATTCAAATGCAAATTAATTAAGATATGTGCTATGAAACAAATTTATTAAGGAAATGTACTTAAAGCTTGAGGTTTAACAAAATAATATTCCAAATTTAATAAATACTGCAGTCTAGGAGGATTTAAGAGTTGTACAGTAGCTTGGTATATGTAAGTGGTCTTGTAAACAAACATTAGACTACCACTCATGTTTTATATAGAGCAAGATAAAGTGTAACCTGAAGATGTATTAAAGTCATGCTTGTACTACTATGCTACTGTTACATGATTCCGAAAGCTAATTCTTGAATGTTTTTTGTAATAAATCTGCACATTTTTTAACTTTCCAATAAATCAAGAGCAAATTTTTTTTAAAATACTGATAAATTAATACTAACACCTAACCTTAGGTTACAAAAATAAAAGCCTTAATAAAAGTCCAGACACAATATAAGATCCTTAAAACTCTAATTTAGCACTGTCGATTAACAATCATAGTTTTGTCCACTCAGATTAAACCACAACAGTCACAGTCGTGCCCATGTATCGAGCTTACCATTTTATATATGCCAATAAGATAACATGCTGAAACGTATCTGTGTACCTATATATACAATATACACATGCAAACACCCACATCAATAAACACAAATTTTAGAAAATTTATAGCACAGGTATGGGTTTCTGGGGGAACCAGAGCAATGAACCTATGGCATGGAAGAAATGCAAATAAGACTATATCTCTAAATCCAAGAAACTGATAAAAGATCTGTCCTTTCTAGCACATACATTAGCAAACAGTGTTGACATAGTCCAATCGGAAATCCTTGTTGACTCAAGACTACAAAGGGCAGCCTGCATCTGAGTGCCACACAAAAGCTCCAGGCCCCAGCAAACAATGATACCATCCCAACTCGAATGCCTGCGGCACAACCTTCAAACTCACACACTTTGCCACCTAAGCTTCTAGGCCTTCCTGATTCTTTAACAGACAGATCTGCTTAGTTTTCATCTCCTTAACCACACTGGAATTACTTAAGGCCTATCAATATACATGGTCTTATACACTCTTTTCAACATTCTGCGTTAATGCTACCGAACACGGAATCTCGCTTCACTCAATCTTTGGTAACAAATGCTTTTGTAAAAAACGCACACTTACAGTATTTTAGAATGGCTATGAATTTTAGAATTCATTTACACCTTTAGTTTTCTGTTAAAAATTCTTACATTGAAAGTGCACACATATATAATGATAAATGGAGAGAGATTTAATAATGCACAAAACATTTACTATTAATTACAACCTCCACTTCAGCTACCCTTTACTCGTCACTCTCACTAGCAGCACGTTCAGGAGAAACAGGCTGTGGGTGCTGCCCATTCCCACGTGCAGGATCCCACGCTGCTCGTGACAGCCCAAGTTCTTTCCACTCTGCTCTGCTCAGAGTCGCTCTGGGCCGCTGTGTTAGAAAGTGGACAATGATACCATTACTGGTTCTTAACATGATATCTCCGCAGTACATAAAATGATGTGCTTTTTGACAACTGATAATTCACTTTACAGATAATAAACATATTTAAAGAGTATTTTGTTTCTGTGGATGCTTCCCGCGCCTTTCTTTTACAATTTTTTGAAGGACAAAGTTCCTCAAAGTAAGGAAAATATTGAGTGTCTAATAGCACAAATTGGTTTGATTTTGGTAAAAGTTTTGAAAGCATGTAACGCTCTATATTTTAAGTTTTAAGTCTATGAGGATGGAAACAAGGTTCACGGGTTCATTGTTTTAATCCCTAACACACACTGTGGATTTATTATGCTGTTACGCACGTTTGATGAAAGAATATATGGAAGTGATAAGCCCTCCCACCTACCAGAAAGACCACGAATGTCGGTTTTGAACAAAAACAGTCTTCTAGGCAAAGTAGTTCAAAGGATACTAATCTAGTAGCTCTTTGAACATTACCTCTGATATGTGACATTAAATTATGAAACCTTACAAAATATATGGATGATATAAAATACAGTTGTATATTATACAATTAACTGATTTAAGCACATAAATAAGGAAGGGGAATATATACCAAAAAATGTTTTCAAAGAACTAAATATATCGTAGAGTCTACCAACCTTTATTTGAATGTCTTGATTATGTATTAAACAGCTAGTTTTGAGGACATGCGCGTAAGTGAGATTTAAAGTGGCTTCTAAGATAGACCTTGGAAATAAAAACTCGAACTGAAACCTATTACTAGGCAAGACAGTTGATAGATCCTGACAAGAATTCCCACAAATGACAACGTCAATACAGTAGAGACAACAAAAATAACTAGCAGGCTATCTATGATTTAGCTCAAGAAACAAGCAAACTGGGCTGGAGATTTAGCTCAGTGATTAGAGTGCTTGCCTTGCAAGCACAAGGGCCTGAGTTCGATCCCCGGCACCACAAAAACAAAACAAAACAAAGAAACAAGCAAACTGATCTACGTGAAATAAAGAAAGGAAGAAATTTCATACCTTCACTCAGAAGCCTCCTGGTCAGACATGGTTTACAGACTGAATAAATGTTTATGTTACAAATTATAATTAAAAAGCCATAGTACTGTTTACGACCTCACATATGCATGACCATTTAGATACTAATTACAATTATCGGAAAACAAATCCAAAACAACTGATGGGGGCAAAATTACAGGCATTGAGGCTGCAGGTGGGAAAGCATGTAATGCAGTGTACTTTAAGTTTTAAGATGAAGATCCCAAGATCTATGAAGATGGAAACAAGGCTGACGTGCTCATTGCTTTAATCCCTAACACACAGCAGTCAGCTCCTATGAACAGGACACATTCAGGGACAACCCTGACAGCCGGAGGGGGCTGGATCTGCAGGTGTCTGTGAGCCTTCCTCGGGGGGAGAAGAACTGAGAAACAGAGGCACAGGGAGGAAAGCTCTCCGAACTTCGTCTCACAGAACGCTGGCCCCGGGGACCCGGGCTGAGTCGAAGCCTCCCTCCCCTCACTCTGGACACAACACTGAAGAGGGAATGTGACCATCATTCAAGTGGATGTGGAACCATTCAAAGACATTCTAGCCTATCAGAGTAAACACCAGGTCTCACAGAAATCTCTTAATTCAAACAGATAAATAGAAAAACAAATATATGAAGACCATGAAAGAAAAACCACTGTAGTACAAGCAAAAGGTAACTTTGATTCTGACAAATCAGGGCGGGAGGGAGATCTATCTCAAAAGCGATTTAGCACAGAAACTGGAAGGAACAATTTAAAAACTGTTTTGTATGATCAATAAAATGCCGAGGAACCAATTATCCCGAGACAGGAGAGGAGTTAATAGCCAGGGAACACACAGAGAGACGACTGCGGCCAAAAACCAGTGCTGGTCCCGAGAAAGAAACAGGAGTCAGAATAAAAAGAGAATCAAATGGAAAAACCACAAACAACGCAAAGCAAGCGAGTGGCCCGAGTGTGCAGGTAGAAAAATCTCCCCCCGTCCTTACAAATTTAACAAAAAAGGATCTACTGCTAGTCACTTGCTCACAATATTTTAAATAATTCACAAACAAAAACATGCGGGTGTGGCTCTGACATTCCTTAAACTAATGCGAATGAGAAGTTGGTTCTTTTTAATCCTAAAAAAAAAACCTGTAAAACATTCTCCTTAAAGATACTTAGAAAAAATTACTTGATAGTTGTTGTACTGAACTAGAAGAAATACTATTACTTAGCTATACGAGCTCATCAAGTATCGGACACATACTGAATGTCAGGTTACTTGTTCTGTCTAATCTTCCCAAGACATCTTGGAAAAGACACTATTTAATCCCCCCATTTTACAGATGAGAAAAGAGAATCATAGAGAACCGTGGAAAGCCATTGGGTTAGGGATCTTTCGCTGTAAAATAAGAAAGATTAAGGAAGTTATTAAAAACATTAGTCATTGCTTGTATCAGTAAGGACCTCCTTCACCACGATTTCTCTTTCATTTCCCTGCTTAACTCTTCTGTTAAGTAGAAGTTTATAACATCTACCCTTTCTTCATAATGTACAATTTCTGGTGAGGTCTTTGGGATATCAGATGCTTGCAATCAATAATTACATGTTATTTTTTATATTACCTGGTGAGATAAGAAGTTATGAAATTTTAGTTTTTCTTTTAATAGTTTATTTTTATTTGCTGAAACACTATTAAAGAAATAAAAAGTATAATTCCAAAGTACAATAACTTGTCCTCTTTTAAAATTAGTATAAGCTAAATACTTTCAATTAATGAACAAAATCTATGTGAGTCTTTTTTTAACAGTGAAAGAGTATACATGACCATGTTTCCAAACGTCTCAAATTAATAATTTCAACATCACCTAACAATGATACAGCTCTACATACCTTTCTCAATGCTTCATACAAGAAATAGCTTCATTTTCAACACTGTTTTCCTTTCATCTAAAAATCACTGTTGACAAATTTTAAATGGCATTTGAATAATTCAAATAATTTTGCCAGTTATGAAATGTAGTAGGGTGAGTGCTGTCTCTAATAGAATAACTTAGTTTTACTGAAGTTCCTTCTCCCTTCTTGACTCCATTCCAAATCTTGCAAAAACTGTTAACTATCAAATCAAGTGTCCGCTGAGCAAGCACCACGTGCGAAGCGTGGTGGGAGACACCGTGGTCGTCAGGACACAAACCCCAATATTCTAGGAATGCGAGATCAAGCAAGGAGAGAAGCACCATATACTTCGTATTTTCTATTTAAGAATATCTCAATGACTTGTCACTAAAGTGCCAGGAAGCTCAAAAGAGATCAAAGGAGAGAAAGCTGGACTCTGGTCGCTCCTCTGAGAACGCACCTCTGGGCATCTGCATCCCAAATACTTCTGCTTGGTTAAATCTCTTCACTCTCCATCTGGGCACACGTGTCATCTCCCTCACCACTCATACAAGGCCAGAGCCCCGATCATGCTGCTCCCCTAGCGTCTGTCCGGTACACATAATCAATGCAACTAGGAACATTCTTTGTTGTTTGCTTTCTCAGTTAGGTGGTTAAATTCTCTATCCCTGTGCTTCCCTCAGGTCTGTGGAAAGCACTTGACAAGTACTCATGGAATTCGTAAATGGTTGCATGCATGGTAGGATAGACAGAAGGGTGTCTGTGCCTTACATCTAGAATTTAGAAGGGAGAGCAAAGGAAAAATAAAACTGAGATTTAATGGGGGGATGTGAGCAAGGAGTAGTGAAGTCCGGCCTGATTCAGTAATTTCATTCAGAGTTAGTATACAATGGTTTGGTAAAGTGGGATGTAACCAAAGTATGGCAGACAAAACTTTTCTAGAGAGAGAATTCACCAAAGAATGTGGCAGAAGTCAAAATTAGTCAATCAGTTTAAATGTTGCTCCTTGGCTCAAAAACAGAAAAGTCTTGCCAGCGAGAAATGAAGTAATATAAAATTATTGCTCTAGCATTCAAAAATTGTCCTGCCTGTGTTTGCTCTTTATACATTATTCTTCCAATTCCATTTCATAATTCACTAACAGAATTAGTGCTTTGAAATTAGAAAACAATGACTTTCCACTAAAAGGAACTCCTACAAAGCAGCCCTGTATCTAATTATCTTTGTTCTCCTAAAGACTAATAGGATGCTTGACATCTTTAGGTCCTAAATAATTAAACCATGTCCAATTTTAAACCTTCACAACGATTCGCTAACTATGTGATGACGACTGATTCAGGTGACATCTCTATCTGCAGCTCGGACCAGTGCTCTGCGTCTGTGGATATTATGGGATGCCCCACCGAGTGCTTCATTCGAAGTATGTGCTCAAAAGGGAGTCTCATCCTTCCCCATTATCCACCCTTCTGGAAGTTTCTTTACAACTCTTAGAAAAAACACATCAAAATTCAATCCTTCAATCAATCCCTCTCTAGAACTAACCACACTAAGGAAAGGCCTGTCCCTGCTGGTTGGTGGCGATAACTAATAATGTGTATTATCTCAAGAGGGGTATTTCGGAAGATGTCTTTTCATATTCTTGATAACGATAATAAGCTACCCAGAGGTGGAGTCAGCATCCAATCCCAGACAACAGGAAGTGCAGAGCCACATCAAGAAAGCAAAGCAGTACAGACTTCAGTACCTGGGTGCTTAAATCACTTATTTAATTGAATTTCTTTCTTAGGTAAGATGTGTAACAACAGTGAGAAAGACAACACAGAGAATTCTCCAAGGGTGTGCCCACACACACGCATGCACACACAGCCCACAGACAATGGAATGCCACTAGCAAATATCATTTATCAATAATACACAAAATAACTGATCAGAGACTTTGTTTAAACCTCTACACAAAACAATAGCACATTTACCCCAAATTCTAGGGTTCTAAAGAATGATTTACGCACATTTCCTAGCAAGTTTGACCACGCAGATTTTTACTGCTTGGGATTTTCAATAATGGCACACTGTTTTCTCTTTCCTGAAATAAACAGTTCTTTCACAGTCCAACTAATCTGCAAAGTACAATTATCAATTATTCTGTGAACATATATTATGAGGCAGACATTCCAGACTGAATGTTTATCTCTAAAGTAGTGAGTCTCCCAAATCTTACATAACCTGCATTTCAGGACACTTCAGTTGAAACTGCACACTCTTAAAAACATTCTATTTTTAATTTGAAAATTGAGTCTTCTGAGTTTGGCATTCATTATTTATTTTTCAATGCTTTTGTAGGTAACTTTAAGGAAATAATTTTCTCACCATAATATTTTAAGGTAAATAAATTGTATTAAGTCTCAAGAACCTTAATGTAACATCCTCTCTATTTCCAAGAAGTCAAAATAATGCAAAAACAAAACTAACTGCACAATTAATTTAATGGGCAGGAAAGGCAGAATATTGAGGTAACTATGCTTAAAAATGCAAACGATTGCCCTAAACATAAGAGAGCCTAAGAAAGACTTAAGAATCGTACTGTCAAATAGTAAAATTGCTGTACAGAATGTGATGATGCATGCCACATATATGATTTATATGCGCCAAAAACTGCATGCTGAGAAGCATTCCTCCACCTTCTTCAAAATGGTTACATTTTATTCAACATCAGTCTTTCCCCTAAGACTAAGTGAAACTAAATTTGGAAATAGATTTTTGTAAAACAATTTTAAGCCCAAGTTCAAATGAATTGTTCCTGTATTATTAGATAGCTGTACCTTTCGGGTTCCACAGTATATTTTTTTTTAATTCACCCATTAATTAGTGGCTGAAATCGAGATCTGGTCAATCCATAATCATTTCTGAGCACTTTCCTGGATGTATCTTTGAGTAGATCTATGATTGTTCCATACTCTTCTCACTGCCACATTTTTCTACTCATAACATTGTACAGTGAGAAAGGACCTCAGTAATCATCAGATCCAATTCTGGCGATTTACCCTTGACAAATATCTGACTATGTGCAATAAGAGGACTGGATGAGCCATTTGGGTTTTATGGGGACTGAAAGTGCAAATGCGTCTAGGTGATACAACCACCCTCCATGTCTCACTCTAGCCTGCTGCAGTACTTCCCTCTTATATCCCTACTTTTGCCTAGTTCCAAAATGATACAAGGGTAAATGTGAGGCTGGAGCTATGCTAACCCTTTTTGTAGAATACCGAATTTTGCAAATTATTTTAACACTGATGAATTGCCTTGACTGATTACAGTTCCCATTCATAACATGCAGAAAAAGAAATTAATTAGAACGCGGCCAGAATGTACTCCAGGGGCATACATCACCGTATCACAGCATCTCTGGGTATGTTAAGTTTCTTTTAAAAACAAAAACTTGAACTTTTTCCTTTCTCTTTCAGTTTGTTTTTAAAAATGTAAGCTGTTATTTTCAAACTGTTGTTTTAATTGTCTGAATACTTAATTAACAATATCATCAAACCTGATGGGTAGCCTTTAGAGATTCTGTTCTACTTCCCTACTGCCTTTCAGTTTTGCTAAGAGGAGCCTCCCCAAATCCCCACACATTCTCAAGACAGGGTCTCTGTTGGCAAATTTCTCACATCAGTCTTGAGAACAAAGTCAAGAACTTCCATCTCTATGGGCCATTTAGAATTAATACATTGTGACTTTTACAAGAGGAGTTAAAAGCAATGATTCTGATGTGGGTCTCAACGATCCCATTCCTTTTTTATGTTCAAATTCTGCTGAGGGGCAGGCCGGATCACAAGAGACGTGCCGGGAAAGCAAACTGATGAACGCTTGTGCCTTCTCCATGTCTCTTTGAAAGGGGTTCTATCTTCTTCACTTTTTTCTCAGCTACAAGGATAAAAATTGGTAAGACCAAGTCTAGGGCTGATTGCAAGGCAGAAGAGACAAGAAAAAGATGCCCTTGCCAGACACCAGCCAAAGATTATGGGAAAGGATTTCTGTGGTTTCCAAGATCATCACACAGAAATTCAACGGGCTAGTAATAAATAATATGCCTTTTCCTGGAGTGTCCTGCTATTAGCTCATCACTCAAAACCTACATGGGACAGTTTCACTTCCCAAGATGAGGGAAAAATCTGATTCACAGATATGAAATTGCAGCCATTTCTCTTTCTTTCTTTTTTTTTTTTGGTGCTGGGGATCGAACTCGGGCCCTTGTGCTCACTAGTCAAGCACTCTAACCACTGAGCTAAATCCCCAGCCCTGCCATTTCTCTTTCTAATAGGTAAAACTTTACACAAATGTATACCTACACTCAATGAGGTGAAAGAACCATGAGACACTGTCTCTTCATAGCTCCCGTGTAAAAGATACCCACAAGCAATGAGAAATATCAACGTTTTTTCTTTTTATTTTTTGACATTATCTTCTTAAATATTTAAAACACATATACCAAATTGCTAATGACTTATAAGAATGAAAGAAGAGTTTTAAAATTTCACTGAAATCACATTGTGAAATTCCAGTTGTTAATAATCAAATACATTCTTTTGCTCTTTATTTATACTTTGAGTTTCTCACATAAAAGAGACAATGCAATATTTAAGCTTGTTTGTATGACTGATTTCACTTACTTTTATGGTCTCAAGGTGCATCCATTTTCCTGCAAATGACGCAAATGTATTTTCTTTAAGGTCCAGCATTACTCCATTGTGTATAAGTACCACATTTTCTGTATCCACTCATTAGTTGATGGATATAAAGGCTGCTTCCAAGATTTAGCTATTATGAATTGTGCTGCTATAAATATGAGTGTGCATGTATCACTGTAATATAAGGTCTTTATAAAGATACCTAGACGGGGAAGAGCTTCCTAGAATGGAATTTCTAGTTTCATTATTTTGAGGAATTTACATACTGTGTTGTACTAGTTTACACTCTCACTAACATTCTACAACAATGTGGAAAAAAACTGTTATTATTTGATTTCTTGATGATAGCCATCCTTTCTGGAGTAAGATGGAACCTCAGTATTGTTTTAATTTGTATTTCTCTAATGGCCAGAATGTTGAACTTGCAAAAACTTTCTAATTTGATATAATTCCATTTGATGATTCCTGATATTATTTCTCATACAATTAAAGTTCCGTTCAGAAAATCCTTATTTATGTCTATGTCTGCAAGAGTTTTACTTATTTTCCTCAGTTAAGTGTTTGTGTGTTAATATCTAGATCTTTGATCCCCTTTGATTTTGCTTTAGTATATGGCGAGAGACGTGGGTCTAGCTCAGTGGTAACGATGGTGATGACGGCACACAGCCCTCTCTGGGATGATGTCACAAGCTGTGTGAGTTGTTTTTTTTCCTAAACTATAAACTCAGTACTCAGGTTCAACTGCAGTGTTGGCACTTTGTAGTAAATAGCCAGTTTGGGGTTGCAGCTCGGGCACTCGGTCTCTAAAAGGTTCGGCATCGGTGGTCTAGATCCATCTTCCGCACGTAGGTTGTCAGCTTTGCCAGCAGCATTTGCCACCAAGGCGAGCTTTCCTTCGGCAGGTGTTTTCAGTCTCTGTATCAAGGGTCAGCTGGGATTACCTCTGTGCACTCTGCTCCACTCCCGTAACCCACAGGCCTGCTTTTGAGCCGGGATGACGCTGTTTTCAGTCATCATGCTGTTTACTGTAGCTTTGTAATATAAACTGAAATGCAAGGCAGGGATGCCTCCTGCTTCCGTCTTGTCGCCCAGGATTTCTCTCCTTATTCCGGTCACTTCTGATTCCATATCAATTTTAGGATGTTTTTTCTTTAGTTCTGTGAGGAACGCTGTTGGTATTTTCAAAATGCATTAAATCTACACATTATCTTTGGAAATATAGCTATTTTGACAATATTACTTCTGCCTATCCAGGAACGGGTGATATCTTTCCATTTCCTGAGTCCTCTTCGATCTTCTCTTTCACAGTACTTTGCTTTTTGTTATACAGGACTTTCATTTCGTTGGTTAGGTTAATTCCTAAATATTTAATTTTTCTTACTGTAACTTGAGTGCCATTGTTCTCCTTTTTTCTCAGTGAATTAATTATTGGTATAGAGGAACACTATTGACTTTTGTGTGCTGATTTTGTATCTGGCTGCATTGCTGAATTTGGGTATTCCAGGAGGTTATTGGCAGAATTTTCCGGGTCTTCTAAGTAGAGAAGCTGCAAATAATGATAATTTGACCTCTTCCTTTCCTATTCATACTCCTTTTATTTCTTCCTCTTGCCTAATTGCTCTGGCTAATGTGCTGAGTACTGTATTGAATGGGAGTAGTGGCAGGTAATAGAAAACAGGGAGATCAATCTTTTGCAAAGTGGAAGAAGACCCAGAGATGGAGGGACGGGGGAGGGGAGAAGGGAAGGAGATAAAAAAAGAATTATAATGCGTTATGTACATGTACCAACTCTCCACATAATCATTATGTATGCAAACATATACTAATAAAAAAGAAAAAGAAAATCCCAGAACACACCCGTGCCATATATACATTAGGAAGTTAGTTAAATGGAGAAGATTTTATTGACTATAGTAACAGATTAATGAATATGTCACTGCACCCTACACCAGATCATCTTTTTAGCCCTCTTTACAAACATACGATACAAATATAACATGGTATGTAGTCTATAACAAACTTCCTAATTACATAAAGTAAAAGGATAAGATCAATTATTATACTCGTATATTCCCCCCACTGTGCCCTTTAATTTCTTATTTTTATTGTATAAAATAAGGTAGAAAATAAATATAATATTTTTAGTTGTATAAATAGCTATTTGATGTTTACTGTTTTTTTTCTTCTCTCTCTCTCTCTCTCCCCCTCCTCCCTCCCTCTCTCTCTCTCTCTCTCTCTCCCCCTCCTCTCTCTCTCTTTCTTTCTGTGCCGGGGATTGAACTCAGGGCCTTGTGCTTGCAAGGCAGACACTCTGACCACTGAGCTAAATCCTCAGCCCTTTTTTCTCATTTCTAATACCGTATTTGCAACTTTCTCTGGACTCTTCTCAAAACTCAGTCTTGTCGTCCATAAACGAATGAAATACAGATCAAAACTATGTAAAGAACTGAAGATAAATTAATTTTAAAGTTCAGCAAGTACTCCCTAGTTCTCAGATTTTTTTACATTTTAATATGTTTAGCTCCACAATGTAATGTTTACTTGTTTATTAATTAGATAAAATCGACTAAGATCAGTATATATCTAATAAAATCTGATGAATTCTTCTCCTTATTGTTACCCTTTTCTTGTGACAGAAATAGCTTATGAAACCAGAGACACATTTAGGACTACATCAACACAATATGCTATATTCTTAAGGTTTAAAATGAATGGGTGTAATTTTTAATGTCAGATGTCTGTCATCTACAGAAAGTTTATGCTTGTATTTGTCAAATCATTACTGCAGGTGACTTTGTTTTGTTTCTATGGCTGTGTAAGCTAAGTAATGTCTACCACAAATTAATTTGTGACTTCCAATTCAAAAACATGAGAAAAAGAAAGCCACAGATACAACTCTTTAAACTCAATCTGCATTTAACAAGCACTTTCATGGACCCCTTAGAGGCTAAAGTGATGCTTCTTGGTCCAAGCCTCAAACACAGGGATGCCAAGGATGGGCAGAAACAGAACCTAAATTCTCCATAGCAAATATAAATAAATAAACACACACACACACACACACACACACACACACACACACACACAGAGAGATGGATGGATGGATGGATGTATGGATGGATGGATGTATGGACGGATGGACGGATGGACAGATGGACAGACAGACAGACAGACAGACAGACAGGAGGAAAGTGACCTGACATACCTGCTTGTACAAAACATCGCCTTGCCTTCCCAAAACACACTACAACGCCTAATGGGTTCTACGAAAGGAGAAACGCCCTGAGAGTCTCTTAGAAAAAAAGGAGGGGCTGCATGGGCCTCGACTTGCTGGGGTGCAAGCTAACTGCCCAGGAAAGGGTCTGACAATTTTTCCAGTCTCGATATGCATATCATAAACCTTTAGATGAAAGACATTTTCATAAGGCTGGCACTGTTTCTTCAGGTGTTGCACATTTTCAGAGAGCATAATGATAATATTTCATCGACCAGACATTCTCGAATGAGTGCCTGAATCTAAGCAGAAACAGGATTGAGGAGAAAATGCACTTGTGCACATGTATTTGCACATACACATATGCAAGCAATGATCTCACATAAACATTTAAGACTATAGCTCAGTGATTAGAGTGCTTGCCTTGTAAGCACAAGGGCCTGAGTTCGATCCCCGGCACCACAAAAAAAAAAAAAAAAAAAAAAAAAAAACATTTAAGAATAGCTAAACCTGATATGTAATTTCAGCACTCTGGGAGGCTGAGGCAGGGGGACTGCAAGTTTTAACTCAGCCTGGGCAATTTAGCAGTTCACTGTGACCTTGTCTCAACATTTTATAAAGGAGGGGTATGGAGGGTTTAAGGAGGGAACTGCAGAAATAGCTCAAATTGAAGGTCCTGGGTTCAATCCCCAGGCTAGGAAGGGAGAAAGGGAAATCTGAATGTCACATAAAAATACAAATTTCAGTTCATAAAATACACTTCCATTACTGGTAAACTACTGCCAATTCACACAGTTTAATAATATTTAGGTCTTTATGATCCCTATTCTCAATGCTCCCTATAACAAAACAATTTTGGAATTCTTCTTAGCACACTTAGGTTTTTTCTGCCTCTGGTTGGTGCTGAGGATTGAATCCAGGGCCCTACACTTGCTAAGCAGACCCTCCACTCTGGGGTATACTCCAGCCTCTCAATAGTTAATCTTACATTTTAGTTCAAGATTCTTGGGTTGATAATTACCACCTAAAATACAGGCCATGACTGAAAAATAAAATGTTTATTTTCTTAAATGTATTACAGCAGAAACGATACTGCCATTAATCCCTCCCCAAAACTCCCCCTGACTTTGAATCCACGTATCCCACGGTTTCTGCCAATTTCTGAAGCAGTTCTGGAGTCCTCTTTTGTGAGTGTCTTTAATTGTGGCCATCTCATCTGCCTCTGCATCCTTAATTGACTCAAAATGTTCACATTTCATGTTTATTTTGACTGCAGGGCAGAGACAGAGGTGGCGTGGTGCCAGATCTACAGAAGGAGGAGTCCAAGGCTGACTGCCGGTTTTTCGGAGCCTGCCTTTCCATTGGATGGCACATTTTTGACCTGATTTCAGAAGACACAAAACGGGACTCCCAGGACTGCTTCCGAAAGGGACACGAATGATGGGATCAGTATGTTTCAAATGAGAGGCAGCGTTGTGTGTGTGTCTTTTACTGTGACAACTGTTTTATATTTAAACATTCACCATGACATTGATGACACTGTGTACTTGCTAAATTACTAGTCTTGCACTGAAAAAGTCAAAATAGAACAAGCTTAGCAGGACATGAGACTGGAGAGCAGACAGAGAATAGACGGTTGGGAACAGTAAGGGAATAAGCTGATAAAAACAGGAGAAACCAGCAGCAGAGCTTTTTGCATAATAGAATTGTTGAAGTGACAAGATCAGGAGGCTGTTTTTAGATTCTGCTTCTCTGTAAAATGCTGCTGCACTACAAACTATCCTATAATAAGCAGAGTTTTGACAGAAGGACAGAAGACTAACTGCTGTTTCATCCTGAAAGATTATTCCCATAAGGCTACACATGAGGCTTATTCTTCAACTGTGTGGAAAATACAGCTTCTACTGTCTAGCGGATAATTATATAAAAATGTTATGAATTGATATTTGGCAGAGACAGTTTTGTTGCCAACCTGTCATCCCGGGGTCACTACACTGTTAGCAGACTCTCAATTTTATTCTTTCTCTTCACATCTGTCTAACATCTCTCATGGGTGGTGGAACATCTGTTGAGCTCCGCAGGTAAACTACGATCACATGATCGTTATGAATATGGTCAGCTGGATGGTCCCGTGGCCAGTGGCCACTCTGGGCTGGGCTGTGAGGACCAGAAATAGCCGATGGCAGAAGAGGCTTTAAAAGAGATGTTTACAGAATAGTTTCCCCTTCCCATATCCAGACACCACTTTCTGAGGGAGGGATGCTAGAACAAGCCCGAAGCTTAACGTCTTACATGCTAGGGATGATTAATAATAATAATTCTAAAGGTTCAAAGAACCTGGTGATGATGTCATTGAGCCCCTGAATTAACTAACCCTGAAATTACTTCAACTCTAGACTTCTTGTTCCACAAGACAATAAGGATGATGCTTTGGGGGTTTTAGTATCAACAGCTCAAAAATTCCTAAAGGATGACATGAGAGTATATTAGAATTTTTGTGTCTATGTATATATAAAATGTATTCTAAAACAAAGCCTTGTGACTTAGTATTAAGAAACATTTCTATCCTCAGATAGTCATTAGAGCATATATTCGTTAAGATTTAGGAAAACAATCACCGCCCATGTTTAGTAATATTGCAACTTAGTGTAGGTGTGGAAAGCTGATCAACATTTATAAACTATGTATAGTGATTATGTATACCAATTATTTACTTAAAAGGCTGTTTATTTGATAAAAGAAGACTTCCTCTTCTTTTGCTGTTTACTAAGAAGTAAGGCAAAGTACATTCACAATCGTTCACTGCAATGCTACTCTGTGTTCCCCACTGGTAATCCTACTTCTCTTACAGGAATAAGAACATGCTTTAATAACCTGAGTGCTATTAAACATGAACATTATTATACTCTGCCTGACGTCACCTACATCGTTTTAACTCATGAATGAGTAAGCTGACAATGTTACAGAACTATTAACACTAATGTTAAAATGTGATACCAATCCAATTTTAAAGAATAAGAGTCCATCTCAGTATGAAGAGAAAAATATTGAACAAATTTGAGTAACTAGTAGAAAGAAAAGAGAAAACAGACAATTCAAAATAATTCAAAAACTTTCTAATAGGATTCTCTCTGATAAATAATTCACTTAAATTTTTCTTGAAAATTTCAAGAGAAAATTCGAATATGGCATTTAAAGGGTATGTGTGGTACAGATCAAACATGTCTAAGGGTCAAAATAGTTTAAATTCATGTCAGATTGTGGAGGAGCCCAAGTAGAAATCCCTACTGGTGGTTAACACTAGTGCCTGTTTTTAATCACAGAGTAAACTGACAGTGTAGCATGGCTCTCTCTCACACCTTCTACATTCTTGTCTTCATTATGTATTTATCAGAGTCACCACATTCACTCTGATATTTAGAGAATAATATAAAGGCATAGAAAACCTTGTGACGTCACTTATGGTTACAACGAATTAACCAGACTATGTAAACCTGGTTTTATTTATTTATGTGTGTGTGTGTGTGTGTGTGTGTGTGTGTGTGTGTGTGTGGTGCCCGGGATCGAACTCAGGGCCTTGTGCTTGCAAGGCAAGCACTCTAATTACTGAGCTAAATCCCCAGCCCCTGTAAACCTGGTTTTAGAAGTTAACTTTGTGCACCGACTTATACCAGGCAAATAGTTATCATTTAGTTTGACAACCCCTGTAGGAAATAAGACCTGTTCTGATTAAAAATGTGGACACAAAATTAGGTTTGAGAACAAAATATTCTCTAAGAACACTTCCATCACATGATGATTTTCTTATTCTTGCTCTATCATCTAGAAATCTTTCTTAAGAAGTCCCTTACTTTAAAAAAATGCCATTTTTATTGACTATTTTTTCCTGCTGTTTTGGATTCTTCACACAACACCCAATCTTCCTCCATCTTTTGTGGGTTTTGTTTGTTTTGTTTTACCTTTTGTAATTCACATTTTTTCTTAGTCTTTCACTATTTCTTTCCCTCCTCCATTCTGGTCACTACTCACACACACTGTATAATTATTGCTGGTGATTTTTTGCATTCTTCACCAATTGCTGTGTGAGTCTTCTGTAATAACTCATATTAAGCATTCACAATATGGTGGGGGATAAAGGACATATACAACACTCACATAATTAGAGGGGGCTGTTCGTCTAAAAAGTACATGCTGGAAAAAAAGAGACTAAGTTTTTTCTAAGTCTTTAAGTGCCTTGAGTCACTCAGTCTGCTGGAGTATTCTGATGTTGAATTTCAGGGTGTGTTAATGATTCCTTTGTGAACTACCCTCAGAACCTGGAGAGAACAAGCACATTGTGTGTCTACTACTGTGTGGTGAAGGACTCAGACACCATTATTCTGCGTGATTACAAACTCTCGTCTTTCACTCAAGGCTATTATCTTGAGAAATCGGGTTTTCATGCCCAGACGGGATGTCTATCCGCTACTCAGTCAAGCTTTGTTAACACCATCCGTGTCATTTTTTTCCTCTCCTGTCTTCATCTACCTAAATACCCAGTTGTAACTACAAAGCCTCCTATACAGGTCTGGTAGTTTCCCTGAACATTATACCACCACATTAATTCCAATTTAATTTGTACCACATTTTATGCTAAAATACTTGCACATATGATATGTCACCTCTTCTTCATAGTGTCCCAGAGTTATTAAGACAGAACAGATAGTATTGCCATGTGTCTTAGTTACTTTCTCACTGCTGGGACAAAGAACCCGACGGTCACAAGCTAAAGGAAAAAGGTTTATTTAGCTCACAGCACGTAGAGGTTTCAGTCCACAGTCGGCTGGCGCTAAGGCAGGGCAGCCTGGCAGCGGCGATCACAGAGGAGAAACACCCCGCGGCACTGAAGACAGGAGACAGCAGCAGGAAGCCTCCGTTTCCCCGTTTTATTCCACTGAGGCTACGAGCCCATCGCCTGGTGCCACCCGTGCCCATTATCCACGCCCAGAGCTACGCTAAACCAGTCCCTGGACTACTCCAGGACTGCACGCTCTTAAAGGCAGTATCACACGCCCATGACCCAGCCACCTCCCCCAATCCCCACCTACGAGTGCATCGGGCCTTGGGGAGCGGCACCAAGACACAAGCCAAAACTCCCGGATACACACAAGACGACTTGTACTTAGAAGAATTAAGCAACTTGCCCACGTGTTAAAACTAGGATTTCAACTAGAATCACCTTTGAAACCAAAGTTCTTAATCGTCATCCTCCTCCTAAAACCCACCATCCCTGGTCCAGAGTGAGCAATGTCACGAAACTAAGGTTTCCACACAACACTGCGGCTGGCTCTTAGGCCCGCACAGCTCCGGAGAGCAGGAGACCAGCTTCATACTGCACCCTCCAAAATTAAAGAATCCTCAACTTTTGGATATTGTTCTTTTTTCCTAATCTTGGAGTTTGCCCAGTTTTCAGCAGCAGCTAGGCTTTCTCTGCAAGGTTTTAGCACATCTAAGTGTTGACCTTATCAGTTTTATTTACAAAGGTTTGATCGTTGCTAAGGCAGTGCGTACATTGGCATTTTTCACACATTGGACGTCCAACTGTTAGCTCGTGGGAGAAGGCATGAGACAGCTGCGAGTGTGTTTGTGGGTTTTCCTGGTTGCTTGGTTCACTGATTATTTTACGGTTTTCTTACCTATGGAGGTCACTGAGTGAGTACATCCTGTGTGTCTTCTGAGTAACACACACTGACTGCAAACATTTTGCTAACCCCTGGGGCTACAGAGAGCACAGGTGCTGGGCCGGAACCATCAGATGCCAAGTGAGGCAACTGAGGCTTATGGGAAGGGGCATGTCAAGGGCAAGCGTCACCCCGCGAGTGGCACACACGCCTGGCCAGAGGGATGGGACTGCCAAGGAGAAGGCGCCACCTGCCCGTTTACCAGGATGGCAGAGTTTGACCACTGCAAGAAAGGGCGCAATCCTTCTTGGACTTGAAGTCCGGCTAGTCCAAAAGTGATGATCCATGTCCTCCACCTGTCTCTCCAGCTGTGCTGAGACACTCTGCCCTCCTTGGTGCAGGCCAGGCTGCTGCAGCTCTGCTGGGATCCCCTTCCTGTCTCACTCAGCCCGCTTGTACTTCCAGGCTTTCCTGACAGGTCTTCCTGGGAGTCTCTGTGACCTGAAAGCTGCATCCTCACCATGCTGCCAGGTTAGCTCAGCTACCCTCCCGCCCTTCGGAGAGCTCATTTCTCCTCAACTGAGATGTCCTTGGAGCAAAAGCATGATCTCATGGCCCTCTTTACCCAGCTCATAACACACAGTAGACAATTCTCAATAAATGTGTCTTCTAAAATGCTAATATAAAAAAAAAATTACTGAAACTGAGAGGGTGGAACACACCTGTAATCCCAGCACTCTGGGAGGCTGAGGTAAGAGGATCCCAAGTTTGAGTCCAGCCAGGGCAACTTAGCAAAATCCCATCCCAACATAAAATAAGCTGGGGACGTGGCACAATGCGAAAGCCCTGGGTTCAATCCCCAGTACTGCAATGGGGGCGGGGGGAGGGGGATCACTGAATAAATGAATAAACTGCACAATGTTGCACCACAAATATTGCAAAGGCAACACAGGGCCAAGTAAACATGTAAAGACGACCTCTTGCAAACCCAATATTTTCTATATGCATTATTTCGATGCTTAAATTTTTCTGCAGATATATATCCCCATATATATTCGTTTGGTAGTATGTGTATGTATACAAATCTAAAAAGCACAAATTTTTTGCTGAACATATGTGCTAAATTTAATTTGTAAACTGTTTCAGGTGGTTATAAGAATGGGGCAAAGTTGTTAAGACTAGCATCGGCTGCATCCAAGTCCCTTTCCAGGAGGACTGGCAAGCTGAAGACGTCATCCTTAGTCTTACGCATGCCTTCATGAGTGGTGGTTTCCACCCAGCCAGTAACAGAACACAAATCTACACGACCTCAGATTAACCCTTCTGCAAAGCTGTGGATGGTTCAGATAGATGAGTGCAGATCCAGAGGGACAACGGACACCTTTTTCCCTCCTTCGTGTGTCCTAAGTCAGCTGACAGATGATAATTCGCCATTCGTTAATACCAAGAGAAAGGTTTGATGTTAAGTGGTTGTTTCCCACTAAAAATGAACTTTTCACGGGTGTTGGTGTGCACTAAAGATTTATATAATTGAGAAACTTGGACAGGAACACAAATTAGAACTCCAATTCTAAATGTCCCTGTAGTGGCTAATGAGAATTCTACTTTTCCTAGATGTGAAGGACTTCCTGGACCATCCACTCGGCCCTCGGGCATGAGGAACGTGTTCAGCGAGATCTGGACGCAGCCACGAGTAGGCTCCGGTGCAGGCTCTCCCAGCCACGCCATCCAGAGCGGTTCAAATCCCCGACCGCAAAGCCCTTCCTACAGTGGGAGAAAACAATAGCTCCTGTGACAAACGAAAATGCAGACGTGTGTCACGCATGTTGGAAGCAGATGGTGGCAGATACTATGGCCTTAGTTACTTTAAATAGATCACTCTGTAATTGAGGCATAAATAACAAAAGTGATTATGCTTCTTACTTCAGCTTTCAACTCCTGCTAGCAATTAAAATTCAGTATTTCTTACAGAAGTGATCTGAAACAGTTCTTGGACAGGGTTTAGTTTTTATTTTTATTATTGTGATTTTTCAATTTCTCTAATTCGATTTCTTTTACCAAAACTGTCAAATGGAAATAAAACATAATCACAACAGAATGCTCTCCTAATTTATAAATGATAAACTAGAAATCGGAAATAGGCTAAAAAAAATTCCAAGTGATGCATACAGTGGGAAAAGTTAGAGAAAATTATAAATATAAGACACTTGAAAATGGATAGAACCAGGTGGGTGCAAGGGCACCCATCTGTAACCTTAGCACTTGGGAGACTGAGGTAGGAAGGTCCCGAGATGGAACCTAGCCTGGGCAACTTAGTGAGACCTTGTCACAAAAATTAAAAAGAGCTGTGGATGCAGGTCAGTGCAAAGGCCCTAGGCTCAATCTGCAGCACTGCTACAAGAAAATGCAACAAATAAAACAGAGAAAAATGTAAATATACTTTTATTGTAAGCTTTCTGTTAAACTACTCAAGCTAAAGGGTTCTGGCTGACTTCGCTGCTCCTCAACGGATGACTGTGTCACCTAAACTGTACGCCCACGTGGGCCCACAGTGGCAGGGGCTGAGGCCAAGTGCTCAGCACCTACCACTCAAGCTATCTGCCTCCTGTGTCATCTCCCCAGCGAGGCTCTGGGCTTGCACAGCTTATGTATTTGCTGGTGTTTCTGAGGACTTGGGCCTCCGTCTGGGTTCCGGAGAGTGAAAGGTACACAGGTCTCACTACCCACCCCTACCACACAGAGCCACCAGGTGACATCAGACAAGTCCTAAAACAGTACCTTGCAGGACCCCTTCTCAACGACCTACTCCTCACATTGGGTACTGCAATATTCTCTACTGGAAAATAGAGAGATAATACTTGCTGTGATTCTTTTCAGATATTTTGGGAGTAACCAAGAGAATTTCAGTGAAGGAAAAAACAGTCATAATACGAAGACAGTCTAGTTTTCTTAATATAAAGATAACTATTTTGCTCATTACTTAAACAGTAGCAACACATATTTAAAATGTCAGTCCTATGATTTATACAAGATTGACCCCAGGGATACAAAAATAAGAACCATGCTAAAGCCACTTATGAAATCACTCATTTAAAAACAAAATCTTGCTGCAGCAACATGAGCACAGTTGTTACTCTCGCGGTCTCTCAGTTTCTACGGTTGGCTGACCAATAATGAAGTACACCGAGAAACACTAGGGACAAGAAAACAAACATAATTGAGAAGCCCCACGTGTCCGACCCATGAGGTGGGGATGGAAATTATGTCTGTATCGACTAAATCCATACTATACTTTATGGCCATCAAAGAAAGCATGACAATGGTTAGATCGTGATTTTCTCTGACACAACCAGAGCTCGTGGCTTCTCCTGAGCCACGTGCGCACCTCGAGACTCACATCACTCACTGTTCACTCTGAGTCTCCTCAGGTGCCTGGTACGCAGCAGGTGCCCTCCAACAGCCGCTGAGCCAACGTGCTACCGATTCATGGTCGGTATTCCGTGGCCAAGGGACATTGATGCCAAAGTTTATGACTCCATCATCGTCAGTGTGTCAGCGACAACCTCATTCTATTAGCTCCCCTCTTTAAAAAGCAGATGAACTGCACTGGTTTTTAATAATCTTCACTTTTTAACTGGGCTGTTTTAAAATCTTTTGAGAAACGCATAGCTAATTACAGTCTAAATTATATAACGTGGGATTTATCATTTAGAGTCCCACTCTAACTTCCTAACAGAGCAACTTCATTATCCAGTCCTCCTCCCAATGCACACTGAATGCTGGGATTTATGTCTCTCTATAAATACATCTCACACCATCCAGCATTGTAGGGCCGTACTGTTCAGTATGAATGATCCACCACAGCAAGGCTGATTCCACTGCTACTAATAGATACAACAGATATTTAACATACATTTTTTCTTTCTTTTGGTGCTGGGATTGAACTCAGGGCCTCACGCTTGCTAGGCAAGCGCTCTACCACTTGAGCTAAATCCCCAACCCCTTAAAATAAATTTTTTAAAAATTCAGCAACTAATCAATTGATCTGACCAAAATATATAGTGAGTGATCTTTCAAAATTCATTATCACCTTTTTAAAACTAATTAATCTCTAGTTTAGAGGCAGATGTGCAAAGACAGCATGAGGTCACCGAATAACTGGGATTCCACCAAGTGGGAAATTAAAAGGACTCCGTGGTTAGTAAGCCAGAAGACAGCTTTCCTCTGAAGAATTCATAGAAAAAAAATAAATAAACACAGAACAGGCAATAGGTTCTCTGGTCATTTTCCGCACTCTGATTAACACGTGGCTTCTGTCTGTTTTTCTAGATTTGGATCTGTTATGCTATCTGTCAAGAAACCTTCTCTAACTATGACCACCCTCAGGACTGTCACAGCCTCTCCAACGCGTCTAGCAATTCTTCATGTGGACTAGCACGCAGTTATATCTACTGTGAGATGGCCACTTTATACCTGTTCCCTCACGTCTGCAAGTAAAGTGCAAGTTCTCTGAGTTCACACCCAGCGGTTCTCCTGCATCCCTCACAGAACTGCTACCACACGTCACTCAGGCAGTGTCCACAGGCTGGTGACCACGCAAGCCACCGTGCAGACGCCCTCTGGATAGCAACAGGACTCTGCTGCCACTGAAACAGGGTGATGGACCAAAACAGTGAGTGCCAGCCACTTAGTTCTCAAAATCTTCTACCTGTGAATAAAATCATCATGTCTAACACCACAAAACACACAAATATTTAATATATGCTTTCAGATACAATTTGGAATAGTAAGTCAACAGAAGAAAATACGATCATCATTCAGAGCTGCTGAAATGATGGTTTCTCCCTCACATATTATAATCTATGCACCTGAGTGTATGGCTTTGTATTAACAGGACTTTGTAAAATGAATAAGGGCCTTCAAAACAGGAGGTAAGATTAAAACAAGTCACAGACAAGCAAAAGGATAAGTGAACAGAGAATTAAATACTGAAATAGAAAAGATAAACATCATTAATGTATTAAACATTAATTTTGCTGAATTTATAATTATTTTCATTTGGGTGCATCAAAACAAGCTAATTTAGTCAACTCTCCATAAAATTTAAGATTAGGATGATTATAGCATTTTAACTCCAGGCTACAAAGAAAATAATAATGTAAAAGGATTAAGGAATTCTTGTCAATTAAATATTAATGAAAGCAATTAACACATCAAACATAATTTACCTCTTTACCAAATTCCTAATTTAGACACACATAGGGCATAATTTAAGCTTTGCTAGGATAATCCAAAAATAATCTACAGTGTCTTGGTAGATATAAAAATCATGGTTGAGGCTGAGATCTAGCTATCATGTGGGATGGTCTCAGTTTGATCCCCCAAAACCCAAATAAATACACAAAATTTTAAACATAAAAATAAAAATCACTGTTGTTTTGAGGATGTTCTGGAAGACCAACAACTCTGAATGAATGTTAATGGTATCTGATCTATGGTTGGAAGAGTGCTAGACGATTCCATACACACATGCTTATTTATTTCCCAAAACACCACCAAAGGGCACTACCTTCCTATTACGTTAGTAAAAGCTAAGTACCAAGATTCAGTATTTCCCATTCTCACAGCTCTCTGGTCGGACCGTAGGAGAAAAGCCACCGGACAAGGACTCCTCCCACCACACACTGTAGCTATCACTTTCAATACAAGCAGAATGAATTTCTATACAAGTGCAAATCTGGAAAATTTTGGTTAATATTACATAAAATTTACTAAGAACAAATCAAAGTTTCACTTATATATTCAGCAAGTCATATATAGCACATTAGAAGTGCATTTTATAGGTGAGAATACTGGCTGCGGATGTAGTTCAGTGGCAGAGCTCTGGCTCCCACGCTTGGGGCTCTGGGTTTGAGCCCTAGCACCCCAAAATATAAAAAGAAGTGAAAATATAGGAAAAAAAAACTGTTTAGGTACTGAGCAGCAAGTTACTATAGCAATCAAAGCAAAGGCAAGTTAGGAGCTGAGTCTTTGGCCCCTGAAAACCACGTGAACACAGGCAGCCTCACAAGATGCTTCAGGAGAAAACTCTGCACCTAAAGACCAACAAGCGCCAGAAGTGTAACTGGATTTTTTTTCTTACTTTCTTGTTTTTGAAGAAAGTATCAAGATTTGAAATCATCACCTCACCCAGAAGAAAGTCACAAGGTATCTAGAGACTGTTTGTCAAATACTCGCACTGCTTTGGGCAGAAATGACCTCTCACTTTAGGAGATGAGTAATTTAACATCTACAATAAAGAAGCCTGGTCAACACGTCTTTGAAGGAATAAATAAATCTGAAAATGTACAGAGCTCCATGCAAAATAAAAAGCAGAAGAGAAAATCTACTGGGGGATTTAAAAGCAACAAGATTAATTTTTTAAGGTTTTATCGGGGTAAACAAAGTGGCCTTTGACTGAAAAGGAATGTGAATAAACCTACCTTTTTTCAGGAATTTGAAAGTTAAAATATCTATAATAATTCACCCAACAGGAATTCCTTGGAATTTACTATTTTATAGTCAATATCCTTCAAACACAAGAGACATTAGGTCAGTCTCTCTCAGATTTTCACTCCCTCGTCTCTCCCCCTACAAATACACATACTTTCTGGCCCTAAATTACATGATTCTTGTACAAATTAAACAGAACGAACCCTACCTCATCTATTAGGAGAGCAGCTGGCCAAGAGTCCAAATGATACACCTTTTCTTCTACCATCAGCAGGTCTTGAACACTTAAGAAAATATACATGAAGTCCAACTTCATCACCTACATGGATTTCCAGGCCGCTCACATGCAGTATGAGCGTCTGTGAACAAACCCGCCCTCACAGAGACACAGTATGGATCACTGAAGCTATTTTGCATCCTCAAGACTTCCATGAGCAAATACAATCACCGGAGGAGACTGGAAGGAATAAACAGTCACATTCGGAAAAGCGTCACTTTAAGCCTCCCGCTGATTACGACCTCCAGCGATTAACATCACTTGTACTTGTGTCAAAAAACAAACTCTGACTTCCCCACCACTAAGCTGTTCTTCTGCAAGAGATGGAAGGGAGAGGCGCTAGAGAAACTGAAAAACAATGTACGTTACAGGAAGGAAAACATGGATTAGAGGAGGGGCTGCTCCTCCCCTCCTCCCAGAGTACATGTTGAAACCCTAACGCCGGCCGGCCTGACGGTGTTTGGGCTCTCTGACAGCTGCTTGGCCGCGGGGGTGGCGCCCTCCCAGAAGAGGCCTCCCCACCCTGCACCACCTGAGGACCGGGCGGGGGGAAGCGCCAGGTATGAGCCGCATGTCGGTCTGCCCCCACTCTCAGCTCACATCTTCCAGCCTCCAGAACCCCAGGAAAGAAACCTCTGACGTTTATAAGCCACTCAGTCTGGGGTAGTTTGTTACAGCAAGCTGGCAGACGTGGAAAGGCACTTACACATGCTGTGGAAGATTCTCAGTATCTGTGCCAGCTAAGACAGCCGAATTGGGTCTAAACAAACCGCCACATCTGTGCGGCTTGCTGCCCGCCCCTGCCCACCTCTGCACAGCGGCAGCTCCTGCTCCCTCCTCTTACCCAGCAGGAAGAGGCGTACGTCCCCCGCGTCAAGTTAGTTTCCTACTCAAGATCCTTAGTGCTGAGAACGAGTGTGTGTGTGTGTGTGTGTGTGTGTGTGTGTGTGTGTGTGTGTGTGAGAGACTGGACACTGAACCACTGAGCCCCAAGGCTTCTGCACGGAGCTACATCTGTAGTCCTTTATTTTTATTTCATGACAGGATCTCACTAAGCCACTAAGTCTCTTCCTGCCTCAGCCTCCCGAGTGCTGGGATTACAAATGTGCCACCTCATGCTGTCTCCCTCCCATTCTCCTCATTCATTCATTCATTCATTCATTTTTTATTTATTTATTTTCTTGAGACAGAATCTCACTAGGGAGCCCAGGCTGGCCTCAATCTCACGGCGATCCTCCTGCCTCGCCTCCCGAGTACTGGGATTACAGGCCTGTGCCACCATGCCTGGCTCCCTCCCACGCTTCTTACCACCATTATCCTACAAGGGCTATAAGACCTTTATTTTGCCAGAAACTGCATCTCGTGGGAATTTATACCTATTCAAGTTACACACATTGTAGTTAAACAAATCAAATCCAGTAGAACACAGCAGTCTTAGGACCCCAGCACTCCTGCCTTCTGCCCGCGCCTCTTGAACACAGCGCTGCGGGTTGCTGCCGGCTCATCTTCACCGCCCTTCCCCGAGGCTGTGATTTCTATAAGCGCCGCCCCATCAGGTTTACCTTCTAGAGGGTATCAGCTGATGTCATAGGGGCAAACTCTACAAGACCACCTCAGTCCTTCTTTTACTTAACCTTTTTGAAGCACCTGACATAGTCCCTTCTCCTCCCATGAAAGCTCCACTCTTCGGGTCCTATCGTTTATCTCACTAACCCCCCCTCGGAAACCCGATCCTCTCACTCTCTTTAAATGCTGGTGTCCGGTACATTTTAAATACCAGGATTCATATATTTTATATTGTACGCCTTATATGCCTTTCAGTAACTGACCACCTAATCCTATTTCTGCAACTATCCCAACTTGGCTGATATATTCCAAATAGTTCATCTTTAGGTGTAAGGTCACGCCCTGCATCTCCAAATAAATACTGGTCACCCAAATTAAAGTAATAAGTAGAACATTAGAATAAAAAATACGTGAAATTTAAAGCCTCATCCTCCCTATCTGACTAGCACCCTGAGATGCCAATCGACTCTGCTTTCATCTCACTCTGATCTCCAACATCAGTCACCTGTGCATCTAATTGTTTCAAATTTCACTAGAATCCACCATCTCAGTTTCAATCTTCCCTTCTCTGCTTAATTCCTGAGTGCCGTACCTGAAATGCAGACCCAAAATTCTTAGTTCTCTGGCATCGAAAAAGTAATGTCCTTATTTACCACATTTGTTCAAAGGCCCACTGCAGGCCAGGAACCGTGTTGCATGTGACGAGGGTGACATGTCTGGGCTCGGGAGCTTCATCGAGTAAGGGGAAACAGGACAAGCAGAGTGTTGGGCATGAGCACATGTGGGGTGATGTGGCAGGGAAGACTGTGAGCTGAAGTGTTCTTGTAGTTTAGTCTTAGGCTGAGCCAGAAGGAATAAACCAGAGGGGGGAGGATGAGTGAAGAAAGCAGAGCACACTAAGAGAGGAGACCCAACAGTGGAAGATGAGTTTCCCGTAGCCAGTTATAAAGCTTGTATTTTCTTCCACAGATTGAACGTTCTCAAACTGCATTTGGTACCTAAGTCAGCTGAGGTGTTTTTTAAGATACTGATCTGGGCCCACTCCTACAGCTTCTGATCCATGAGCTCAAGTCAATAACAGGGAATCCACATTTGCAACAGGGACGGGAAGTGGTTTAGGTTGGTTATTCGTGAATTCTACAAACGGTCCTAGAGATAGAGAGAAGTCACAGAAAGGCCTCAGGCAGCACCACATATCTGGGCTTTTAATGTATTTCTGCAGAAACAATGTGAAGATCACAGGAAGCGAGGAGGAAGGATGCCAGCAAGGACCCTGCAGCCGAGCAGGAGAGAGGTTCTCGGGGCCCTGAGTCAGACGATGGCTGCTCCAGGAAAATGAAAATGAGATATGGAGGGACGGTGAGCAGGTACAGACGGGCTGAGAGAGAGAGAGAGAGAGAGAGGGGAGGGCAACAGGGTAACGGCCCCGTACCCAGATTAAAGTAAAAGCTGTGTCGCTTAGGACATGCTCCATTCACAGGGAAACCAGAATAAAAGCAGTAAGACACAGAACCTGGTAATTCAGAAGAGCGGGACACGTGGGCTTGAACTCGATGGTTTTGGAACCACCAACGTAAAGACTAGTAGAAAGACCACACAGATGCGCTCCTGTAGGGAATCCAGAAGTTCACCATGCCACGGCACCTGCTCCTTCCACTTACTTAACTGCTGTCTGCTGCAACCTTCTTATAAAATACGTTTGTGATTTCTGTCAAAATATTTAAACAAAAAGAAATGTTGAAAGATTATAATACACACTTAGTACCTACTACCTGCCTTAACAAATCCTAATAGTCTATCAAATTTGCTTCAGAATCCTTAAAAGACATGAATCAATGAACACACACTGAAGACCCTGCGTTCCCTTTCAGTTTTGTATCCATCCTTACCTCCAGGGACCGAACTTCCACCTTGAGTTTGGTTTTGTCACTTCTAGTGTGTTTTTATACCAACTCTAGCATGTGCATATTCATAAATAACATATGCTGTTGCTTTGCATGTCTCCTCATTTTATACGAATTCTGTTAAACTCTAAGCCTGCAACTTACATTTTCAACATTCAGTTTATGTTTTTATAGCATTTATTTTCATGGTAATCTAGTACAGCAGATACATTTACCAGAGTACTCATCCCATTTCCCAACGGTGGCCTGGCCTTTGACAAGTGCTGCATCCTGTACTCAGACAAACCCACCAGGGTGGGGCTGAAGAGCCGTGTGGCATGACTTCCGGTCTGTTTGCTTCCTCTGCCTGGAACGCTCTTCCTAACTCAGCACGTTTTAGAACCCTGCACTTCCCTTTACTGTCATTTCCTAGAGCCCAAACAAACTCCCCAGTCTTCAACTATGCAGAGAAAAAGCAGGCACTCGATCACTGCCTTTGGATGAATAAATTATCTACTTCTTGAAAATGAATTGATAGATTCCTACTATGTTTGGCTGTTGGAGTCATAAACTAGTTTCAAATGTTTCCTACAGTCATGGGAGATGAAGAAAGAGAACAAAAACAAAGTCAAGAACAAAGAAGAGAAAGGTGTGTGCGTGTATACACTGTGTCACAGGCATGAGGGGGAGACTGCAAAACTATTGATTATTAAACCTATTAATACAGATCAATACAGGCAATGTGACCCAAAACCAAATTTACAGAGAAAAATAAACATTAACTTTCTATAACAAAATGCTGTATTTCTGAGTCACATGATAAATGTTCAGTATAAACACATTTGATATTTTCCTCTTTTTCCCTTCCTTTCTCCCTCCTCCCTCCCTAGTTCTCCTTCCCATTTGAATATAAAGAGGAAAAAAATGGGAAAATGTAAATAAAGCTGTTGTACACAGAGAGGGCAAGAGGAGTTGAAGGGAGGGGTGGGAAAGGGAAAAAAAAACCAGGACATATCATATACAGGTACAAATTAACTATGATGAATGTAATCGTCATGCATATCTAAAATGTACCAATAAATCTTCCTGGTTAAATAAGTAAATAAATAAATAAACATGGCAAAAAAACACATTAGAGTGTGAATCAGGAAGCAGCTGCTCAGAGAGAAAAATTTGAAGACTGCATGAAATTCAGAAAAAGTGAAAGAATAGCTGGACATAAGGATTTGTGATATACCTGGATAATAAACTGAAGTACTTCTACATCTTGGTTTATTAAAAGTAATACGCATGCAACATGATAGCAAAATTTACAGGAAAACTGGATTAGGTTGGGGCTAGAATGGGATGGGACACTTATGACAGGATCACTGTGTCTAGTTGGACAGAGAATCGAATTCCTTATCAAGCGACCTACATTTCCTCCCTTTCGTGCCCTAATTTATCATGAAAGCTATAGATGGAAAAGAAAGAGATGATGATGGAAATTTTTTTCCATTTGCCATTAATCATGACTTTAGACAAATTACTAAATTTACTAAGTTTCTAACACCTCTAAAACATGGCTAATTACACCTTCTTAAGCTATTGTGAACACTAAATAGCCCACAGAAAAACATCATTTACTTACTAAAAATAGCTGTCATTTATTCATCTCTCACAACACTAGCCCCCTGTCAGAACCCGGTAAGAATTAATGATCTCTTACAATCAGAACCCTTGGTGAAAATGAACAAATGTCAACATATCGAAGCGTGGATGCTTGCTGTGCTTACTCCAACTACTCTGACCTGGATCTCACAATGCCGCCCCGCCCCCGACCAGGTCATTCCCTGACAAGGGAAGTAAAATGCTAGCTGCCCTGCAGGGCACCCTGACTCTCTAACGCTTTACTCCTGCTTTACTTTTCTTCCCGGCTTTCTTCACCACCTGACACAGCCACACTCCAAGGACTGCTGGCTGCCCACCCCTCATAATATGACTCAACAAGAGCGGAGAGTGTGTGTGCTGTTTACCGCTGCGCTGCTGGCATGCAATGGGTGCCCAAGAAATATCCGCTAAATAAAAGCATGAGTTAAAAAGAAAATACCTAGAGACAATTTCCTTCAAAGAAAATTAATTTGAGAGTAAATGGAACATTAGACAGGGCAAACCACATTCCTATAAATCCCCCTACGTCAGCAGAACAGTGCTGGGCAGGCCCCATGTCGTCAGCAGAAGCCGAGTCTGCGATCCTCACGTGTAAGTGAAACTCACAAGAAGAATCAAGACCCTCCAACCAGCCAGGCCTTGCCACAGGCTCAAAGCAGAAATCAGCACCGATTTCAATGCAACCTTCAAGCCTCTCCAATGAACTGACTGCAACTGCTTAGCAAATCAGTGCCCAACAATCCGAGAGCGGCACGCAGTCACAACACAATATTCAGAATATCAACTACAGACCAGGCGCTGCTTTGGGGACTTTGCTGAATCTTCAATAAAAGCCTATGTCCTCAACTGTACATGTCAGAGGCCTTGACAAGGTGTTTAATATAATCACTGCATTAGCGTCCCATCCCTGCATACAACACCAACACCCACCACTTACAGGAGAGGCTCAGTGTGGGCACCAAGTGCCCAGCAGGCTGCTCCAAGGCAGGAAGGTCGTGGCGGAAGGTCACAGAGGGGCAGGGCCACTCAGTCCACGGCAGCCGGGAAGCAGAGCAGGGCACAGCACAGACAGGAAGGAGCCGGAGACCACAGAGACCGGAGGCCACCACCCACGGCCACCCAGACACACCCAGACACACCCAGGGCACGCTTCACTAATCCACTGGGTGCTTCTTACTCCAATCAAGCTGAGACACCAAGACTACAGGTAAAGTTCACTTATGTCTATTTTGTTTCTCAGGGATAAGACTGTTTCCCAAGATGTGAAGCTGTGCAACTTACAGCTGTGACTCGTAGACACTAATTAAATTTACCCAAATAACACACAGATTTACTACTAGAGCCAGACAGGATTCCCACCCAAACCTATGACTTAGGAACTCATATTCTCTCTGCGATACACAGTCACCTGAAGATTTCTAACCTATCAGGTGGTTTGACTTGGAGTAAAAACCATACCCGTTTTCTCCCTTCCTCTACCAACCACTTAGAAATAGCTTCATCTAACTTATGATTCAGTCCCCCAAAGTCCTATTTACCCAGATGCCAAAGTAAATTTGTTTAGAATTTGAAAAGCTCAACTTCAGTTTAAAGATGTGAGAAAGGTCACTCTGAATTGCCCAAGAGGCATTCAAGGCCTATATTCTGTATCTGAAACAGAATAAGGAACAGAATTGTCACATATTATATCCATTTATATTACAGACATATTACTTCAAACATACACCTTGGCTCTGCTTACGTGTCTATATATTACATAAAACATCAGCGACCAGGTTACACCTGAAACCCAGTACTGCGGACAGAAAGCTTTTCCATCACCTATTTGTATATAAGCAGACAGGGAAACACATCTTTATTACATACACGTATGTGTATATGTTTATGTTGACGAAGCATTCGTGCAATACAGACATAGTATACCTTCTGCACACTGGCACTATGGAGTGGTCAGGCTGCAAATATTGAAAATCACCATACTTCATGAGATCAATGTATATACACAACACAATCACTTCAAAATACCGCTTGCTTGGATGTCTTAACATCCTGATTTTTGAAAATCATTTTCTGCTCTTTTTTCATTAAAATTATACTGTTGAGAATACATGGTGGACTGAAATGGTCAACTTGAGCAGGAACGCCCAGCTGGACTGAGTTGATGCGGTTCTGGGTGTAGAAGATCCACCTGAGGATTGTTGCCAACGCAACATAAAGGAGAACAGGAGCAGAAGATGGTACCCAGCTGTTTCCCAGGAGAAGCTCTGCTGCAGCTGGTTCTCCTGAAGGGAACTTGGCTGTTCTTGTTGCAGGAGGAGCTCGGGACCCTGCTGTCATCAAGGATGGCTGCTGTTTGCTTCAGGGGAGCTCTGGTCTTCTCCACTGCAAGCATCATATTCTGGTTCCAGTAGAGATTTCTTCAGCCTTTTACTGAACACACAGAGGTACATGGATCTTCCTTACTGGATCTTCCGGCTCTCCAGTGCATAGGTAGATGTCTTGCACCCTTCCTGTGTTTGGCTTGTGTGTGAACGTTGTAACTTGTATTTGTCCTGTATTAAATCTGCTCTCTTGCAAACCACTGACTCTAGAAAAGTAACTAAGACAGGACAGTAGAGTCAATTTCCATTTTGTTGCTTATAATTCTGGAATATTTATGGCTTATGGAAGGGGTAGGTTTGGTTTACTCTTTTATGTAATATAAAGTAAGAATGATCATTTTCTCCTTTTGATTTACTGTATTTTTTACAATTACTTGTAAAATGTGATACAAGAGAATGTCAAGCTATAAAGTAAAAAGATTACTAATGGGAGCTGACTTCCTGTTTTTTCACTTTGCTGTAATTAAGAATTCTTGGGAGGTAGCTTAGGCAGACAGTGTTTTTTTGGTTTTTTGTTTTGTTTTGTTTAATTATTATCTACTTTTTAAAACTCTTGAGCATGCGCAAAGGGTTATCTGTGAAGTTTGGGGATGTGACCCTTTAGGGTAAACAGACTTCTGATCCACACAGCAGCATCTCTTCTGTGTAGTCCTGGTTTCCCGCACAGACCGGCATTGTTCTGAGGGAGGCAAAAGGCCAGAAGAGAGGCAAGGGTGCTGGAGGCAACTCGGGGCTCAATAAAATACACCACCCAGAATCCTCCTCCTCGAATACTTGTCATCACATGAAATCCTAAACATTTTAGCTTCTAAAAAATTAAATTTATGGGAGAATTGTGAAGATAGTATCAAATCTTTGCCTGCTTTCTCCTCACATTAACATCTTAACAGTACTATAACACATTTGTCTAATCAACCAGTGATATTAATTATAAGCAGAGCAAATATTTTATTCGAACGTCCTTAGTTTTGTCTCAGATTCTTTTTCTGTTCCAGAGGGCCCCACCTAACACTCAGTCACTATGTTACCTTGGACTTCTCTTGATCGTGACAGTTTCTCAGCTATCTTTTATTTGGTTTTTTGTTTTGTTTTATGATTTTGGCAATTTTCAGGAGCACCAATCAGGTATTTCATAGAAAGCCCCTCAATTTAGATTTGCCCAACATTTTCCTTGTAATGAGATTGGAGTTAAGGGTTTTTAGGTGCAACCCTATTCTTATGGTCTAGAGGTACAATGTCCCCCAAAGGGCTCCCGGATCCATTTGCAAAGTGACTGGATCACAGGAACTTCAACTTTATCCGCGGATGAGCCCACTCAGAGACTCACACTCCGATGGCATAACCTGGAGAAAGAGGAGATGCGGGCGACGGGGTCTCACTGAAGGGAGCTGGGCACTGAGATGTGACCCTGGGGACGTGTCCCGTCCTGGGCCCCTCCCTCTCGGCTCTCTCCCTGTCCCGACTTCCGGGTTTCCACGAGGCTGCAGCCTTCCTGCACTGTGATGTCTGCCATGTTACTTTTAAGGTAATTCTTATTTTTAGTATTTCTGCAATGTGAAAAATAAAACAACATTTTTACATGTTTTCCTTTTTGTGAACATTTTCTTAAATTAGGACCAAATTCTAATCACAAACTACACATTTGCTAGTACATAAATGAGATTATAGAATATAAAAGGAGTATCAAAAATGCAGACAAAATAAAATCCAAGTATACTTCAAGTTAACCATCTACACACAAAGAAATGGAACACAAAAGTTTGTCTTCTAAGATAGATAAAATGGGGTTTGTCTTTTAAGATAGATAAAATGATTTCTTTTCTTACTTTGCGACTTTTAATTCAGCTCAATAGCCAGAGACATTCAGGATGAAGTAAGGACCCCGAGTTGACTCTGCTGGCCACTCGGAGGTCACCTCATCTGAGCGGAAGAAGGAGAGCTGCCACACACACAGAGTATATGCCAATTTGAGTCCTTTGCTAGCCGGTGGTCAAGAGTGGGCTCGTGCACCCAAAAACTCTCAGCAACTGATGCGATGCAGAAGGGAGTTTTTATAGGCAGAGGGCAACTACATCAGCATCACAAGATTGTTATCAGAAACTGTAATTACATCGGAATCACAGGATTGTTATAGAACTGTCAGTTAATACATTTTTCAAGAAAAGCAATTTATCATGACAACACTAGATGCAGGTTGTTCTGCCCCATAGAACGTGGCTTCATGTGGGGCTTGCAGAGAGCCAACAGTTCAGCAAAAGGACAGCTTCCCATGGAGCCGCCTAACAAGGAAGAGCTGAGATAAAATGGACGCCAGGTTCCCATGAAGGCCATTCAACATGGAGGAGCTAAGACAAAATGGAGGCACTTTGGCCATCACAAAGATCCCCATTCACTAGTTCCCATGGTTATAAAGAACCAGCCAACAGGCCAGGACCTTCAGATTTGCATGTGGAATCTCAGTTTTTTAAGGCTCCAGTAAAGTATTAACAGATCGATAAAATACAAATTTATGGTTCATGTCATTGTATCATTCTGATCAGTCAAAGTAGTAGGTCACAATATATAATACTTCACCAATGGCAATTTACTAAACAGTCCCATAATTACCTTAATCATATAAACACAATTATTTACTTCAATGTAGAAATGCTGATTTACATTTATTTATATGAATGATGTCAGCTGCCAATAGCAAAACAGAAAAGCTTGAAGCTTCAAGCACAAGAGGTACAGCATCTCCTCTCAGTCTAAGCAAGGAATGATTTGCACTGGTAAACTGTCACCACAAGAAAATTAGAGAAAATAAGAAATTTGGCAATATTTTTTCTAGGGCTGGGATGATATTCTACATCTGTTTGTGTAAATCTCAATCCTTTGAAAGATCCTTTTCTCATCCAGTAAGTCAGTGTTAATTTCTGGCTACCGAAACTCGTCACGCATCTAATGACGTCCATGGGATCCAGGACTCACTCAGAGGTGTCTGCACTAGATATTATAGTCCCACAAGTCTTATGTAACAATCAGACAGGTACAGCTGCAACAGTCATACTATTCAAAAGTTGAAAACAATTCACATGCCCATTAGCTGATGAAAAATTAAACACAATGGGATATATCAATAAAATGGGTTATTATCCACTTTTAAAAAGAAACAACATATAGATATATGCTACCAAAAATACTTGAGTCTTGAAAGCATTACCCTAAGGGAAAGGAATCTGTTACAAAATACCATCTACATAGTTCCATGCATATAAAATGCCCAGAAAAAGCAAATTTTAGTGACAGAAAGTGCGCCAGCATTTGCTCAGAAAATAAGGAACCTGAGGGACTGAGAAAACCGTAGCTGGAGGGGACCGGATACCTTCTGAAGCGACAAAACCATTCTAAAACTGATATGTTGATGGTTGCACAGCTCTATGAATGTACTAGACGTCACTTAATTGTGCACTTTAAAGGAGCAAGCTAGATGGCACATGAACTGTATTTCAATAATTCTGCTCGTAAAGAAATTTCTAAAATGAAGTAAAATATGCTTTTTTATGCAAACAGGGTTTTTGCAAATTTGCCTATTATGTTTATTCTAAGCTGGGACAACTTTGCAAATATTATTGCCAGAAGAGAAAATTCAGAGGAAAAAAATTATACAAGTGAGCCAGCCATACAACCATATTTGGCATACAATATACGAACATAATTTACAATTCTCTGTACAATTATAATTACATGTCATTTGGTAAACTATTATCTTTCCTAAAAAACTGTTGATGATACAAATGTGAAAAAGAAAGGTATAAATCATTTGCTATAATATGATTTCATTTATTCACACATAACTCTTTTCCATAAATATCTACATGAACGTATGTTCCAATATTAAAATAGTGGTTATATCTGGATGGTAGAATTATGAGTGTCTTGTTTCGGCTTTTTGTTTTCAAATAGCATCCCTCACACAGTGATGAGGAGCCTATTAGGCACAAAGCCCCAAACTGCAAGTCAAAACTCATTTATTTGTTGAAAAGTGCCAACACTGCAATACCGCAATTAACCCTGAACTGAATACTGAGGTTTTAGTTGGGGGGGGGGGAACACCTCATACATTAACATATTTTGTCTTAAAAGAAGAACAAATGAAACACATGCCAGGTGTTTGGCACCACTGCCCCCAAACATGGTCAGATCCTAACCCTGGGGCCTGTGAATGTCAATGGATCTGTTTCTTCCCAACTCCTAGGCCAAGGATCATCCTGAGCATGCAGTGAACCCTAAATCCAACAATGGGCACTCCTGCCTGAGAATGGAGAGGGGAAAAGGAGAGACACCAGGAGAGCCTTGTGCAGACAAAGGTAGAGAACAGAGTGACGACTCCGTACCGCAGGAAATGCCCGTGCTGCCAGGGCCAGTGGGAGCCAGAGAGGGTCCTGGGAGACCCAGGTTCTTCCTCAGACCTCCTGAAGGAACAGAACTCGCAGACACCGTATTTCAGACTTCCGACTTTCTGAACTATGAGAGAATAGAGCTCTGTTATTTTAAGATTCCTAACGTATAAGAGGTTATTACCATACCACAGGAAATACTGCAGTTACATTCTGTATGTGTTTAACATTTTCAGAACTCTGAAATAATAATACACACACGAAGTTGAAACCTGCTGGCAGAGATGCCCAGATGTAAAGCTTAAATTAAAGGTGTCCCCCCAAACGCTCAACTCTTTTGTGCTTTTTTCTTCACAGAGTACGTGGTAAGATGAAAGGTTTCACATACAGTTTGGGCTTTGCTTACTACTTGCATGTCAGAACATCCTGGCAGGGGCTGGGGATTTAGCTCGGCAGTACAGCGCTCGCCCAGCAAGTGCAAGGCCCTGAGTTTTCCATCACACACACACACACACACACACACACACACACACACACACAAAACCCTGGTGGGCGCCACATCTGACATCCCCCATCCTTCAGCCACACAGCAGGCTATTTCTAACAGAAATCTGTAGATCCCCTGGATTGACTATTTAACAATATCTTTGAGATATAACTCATGCACGATCGTGCGATACACCCATTTAATGGGTATCATTCAGTAGTTTTCCTATTGTCAGTGAGTTAGAGCACTCAAATGTTTTAAGCAACTCATTTGCTTGACATTAATGTAGGATTAGTATCATTTTAGTTTTTCTTTTAAAAACTATCACTTACTTTAATCATCACTTTATGTAACACGGTGACTCCACAAGTTCTCAGAATAATGTTATTCCCCCAACAGGATACTTAGAAATTAGCCAGTGCCTACACACAGCCATATATGAAACTACCCTCTCCTAATCTGTTTTCATTTAATTTGAACATACGAGCTTTATTGAGGGGACAGTGGGCAAAAGACCAGCACAGGGTCCTTGGGCCTGGATGGACATGGCAGGTGACATGCAGAGACACGGGGGTGAGCTGTGGCGGAGGTGAGCCCTCTCACATGGGGACAAGGAGGACGGAGCATTCTCAGAGGTGGGAAAGGGCTGACATCCTCCTGCAAAAAACGGTGGCGTGCGGATGTTCCACGGGAGCCAGTGGAAAGACTAGGAAACAGGGACAATGTACTGTCGTGACAAGACACAGGAGGAAGACAGCGGGGTGGCCAAGACAGAGAAGTTATTCTGACATAGTTCTTCTGACCTTGGGAAAAGCGCTAGTGATTCCATCCATCCGACCATCTCAGCCCCGGTGTGGTCTGCACCTTCTCTCACCTACGAACTTCCTAACTTCCCTCTCCACTCCACCGTTTCGCTGTTAGCCAGCGAAATCTCCACACAAAAGCCAGATCCTCTTCTAAGAAGTAGATCAGACTCCTTTATCTCCCACTGAAACCTTGCAGAGTTTCTCAGCACATGGTCAGATTTTATCATGACTGTGACGAGGCCTCTACGACCCGGCCACCCTCTGCACTCTGAGCCACTCGCCTCTCCCTGAGACCCTCATAGTGACACGGTCACACGAACTGCCACTGTCACTCAGCCCAGTCCCTACTCAGGGACTCACAGCTCCTACTCCCGCTGCTTCTTTTTGTCATTTGTGTTTCCAGCCAAATAAGACCTGCTGACAGGGTCCTCCCTGCCCATCCTTCTAAACACCCCCCTTTCCTGCTCCTCAGCTCCTCCTCCTCTTTCCCCTGCCACTTTCAAGTCCCTTTATCCTGCTTCATTTTATTCACAGCAGGGACCATTATCTGTAAGTACACTCTATGTGTGTGGGGGGGTCTTTTTGTTTAACGTCCTCTACCCTGGAACATAAACCGTAGACGGCATGTGGTCCATGTTATCCACCATTCTCTTCTGAGGACCTACAATGCCTGGCACACAGTAGATGTGTAAAAGAAACATGTTAAAGGACTAAAGAGTGGACAAGAGAAGAGGTACGCAGTAGGGATCTCGGAGAGGTGCATCCTTGGGGGCCAGTCCCCAAAAGGGCTGGTGGAGCCAGGCTGCTCCTCTTCTCCTTGTTTCTTGCCCACAAGGTGAGCAGTTTTGCTCTGCCATGTGTTTTCACCACAGTGAGCTGCCTCCTTACAGGCCCAAAGCAGCACAGCCAAGTCACCATGGACTGAAACCTCCAAAGCCATGAGCCCAACTAAACCTTGTCTGTCTGGAAGTTAATTTTATCAGGTATTGTGCTATAGTGACAGAAACTGACTAAAACAATGACATATAAGACAAATCCTAGCTAGCAAATATGAGGCAACATTACACGAAAAGGTCAAAGGCAAATGCTAGAATACACAGAAATTTTAAGAGTGTCTGCTTAAAATGAAAGCCCATGAGGAAACAAGTATGGCAGTGAGACTCATGAACAAATGAGGACAGAAATGACAATCCAACTCCTGAGTCTATGAAAGAGAAGGCAGGGAAGTCAGCCTTAGCAGTGTCTGGATCATCAGAAGGATGGGAGGAATAGCATAGCACCCAACAGTATCTCATAAAAGTAACAAATACCCATGTGTGGTGGCATTTGCCTGTAATCGCAGCACTCAGGGTAGCTGAGACAGGAAGATCACAAGTTCAAGCAGAGCTTGGGGAACTTAGTAAATTAATGAGACACTGTCTCAAAATAAAAAACTAAAAGGACTGTTGATGTAGCTCAGTGTGAAGGCCCTAGGTCTATCTGCCGTACAGGGGGAGAAAGTGACATATAATAAATTAACGATAATATTTCTGACAGCAAAACCAATTCATTTTATTTTCTTATTAATGGTTTGAAATTAAAGTAAGATATGAACAATTGTATTTATAGTGATAAGGTATCAAATTCAACTTTAATTTTCTTAGATTTTCACATGTAAATGCAACTCAGTGGCACAGAAATGATAGCAATATTGTACTTTAGAAATGAAATCTCAGAGGATGTACTGATGTCTACTTCGACTTTGTGAAAACTTTGTTTGAAAAATCCCAAAATATATTTATTTAGTCATCTTTACAAGCAGTGTGGTCAAAAGAATTACAGAGTAATTAAGTTTTCTGTATACAGAGTTTTTAATTCATTAACAAAATTCACATAGATTGATAAACAGTTACAGTTTTTCCTTTTTTTGTTCTCCTGTGCTAGGAATCAACCCCATTTCACACACATGCTAGGCAAATACTCTACAACTGGTCTAAATCCCAAACCCAATAATTATTAGTATTATTTTATTACTCAGCTTTCTCATTGTTAGGACAAACTACCGACAACCCAACTTAGAGGAGGAGGCTGACTTGGCTCATGGATTCAGAGAGTTCAGTCCATGGATAGGTGGCTCGAAGGAACATCACGACAGAAGGCTTCATGGAGCAAAGCTGTTTAATTCATGGGGGCTAGGAGGAGAGCAGGGTACAGTGCTAATGAGGAAGGAGCAAGGGACTAGATGTGATACCAAAGGTCACACCTCCACAACCCACTCAGACACACCCTGACCGAATCCTATGGACAGCTTCCAAGTCAACCAAGTTGAGAATTAAATTTAACTTTCGCATTCTATCCCGTGTCAACTCAACACCCAAACACATCTTCTTAAACCATACTTCATCTCCAAATAAAGACAACAGCAAATTCATACTACCACCAACCTGACAGAACTACCTCACACACAAACAAAAACAAAACACTTCATTCCCCAGTCTCAACAATTCTAACACTGCTCAAAAGTCTATGTCCATGTCCATGAGTTTCTTGGGACTCAAGGCAAACCCTTAGCTGTCAACTCCTATATAATAAAAAAGCAAGTTACATAGTCCCAAGACATAGGACATAGGTTAAATATTCCCATCCCGAATGAGAAAAATAAGAGAATAGAGAAGCATCAAACCAGAGCAAGACCCAGCAGGGCAAATGTTAAGTCCTGCAGCTTTATGTCCAGCACCCAAGACACACTAGCGAGAGCTGTGGGTTTCGGAGTGACTGGTGTGAGGTCTGGCTGATTGCTGAGATGCCCTCAACACATCTTTGTTTTTGTCCCTGTACAAAGCACCTGGCTTTTTAAAATGAAATCTCCTGAGTCTGACCTTTACTGTCTGTATTTCTATCACCATTCTGGCCAGAATAATCTCTCAAGCTTAGCTTACAACATTCTTGGGCTTCTCCAGCCTGCATTTCCCAACCTTCGTAGACTCCTCCCACAAATCAGTCCCAAAGATTTATAAACCACTTAGTGGTCAGGTATAATCACAGCAGCACTCCACTTTTCTGGCACCGATTTTCTGTATTAGGCTTCCTGTTCCGGGGCAAATCACCTGACACTCAGAACTTCAAGTCAGAGAGGATTAATTTAGCTTACATTTTCAGAGGATTCACTCCATGGTCATCTAACTCCAAGTCAGAAACATCATGGCAGAAGGGCTTGGAAGCAGAGCAAAGAAACAGTGCCGGAGGATGGGGCCAGGGATCAGATATAGATCCCAAGGGTCTATCTCCATGAGCCTCCCACAAACACCTGGAAGTGTGCTCCACCAATCCCCCGGCTGGCTCCCAAGACAGTCACATTGACAATTAAGTTTAGTCATCACCATTATTAATTCCTATATCTAGAATTCACATTCTCCCACAGTCACATAACAGTCGTATGCTATTAGAGAAGGTTAGGGCTAGTTACACACCAGCTAGACATAAGTGAGGACCACTTTAAATCTATGAATCAAACTCATTGTTCTTTAAACCTTAAAAAAAAAACAGCTAAGAAAATTGGCTCAAAAACAATAAAGAATCTAAAGAATAACCACACTATTCAATTTTACTCAATAGACATAGAAAACCAAGACTGGATGTGGTTGCTAATTATTTTAAATGCTTCTAATTACTAACACTAAAAGGAAATGCTACTGAAAGCAATTAATTTGTAAATAAACAAAGAACCAGTTTAAAGAAAAAACCTCACAGCCACTTTCTTCAAGCCATCTTTCAGAATGAAATATAGAAAACAAGATTCTTTTTTTCTAAATTCCATGCAATGTCATTAGAATGAGAATAATTTGCTATTAGCTTTTCTTAAAAAATTACCTATAACATTCTTGCAATTAGATGATGTAACACACAAACCCACAGTCTGAGATGTAACATCACATTAGTCAGTGAGCAGTTATCAGCATTTAGTAATATGTACAAGGAAGTGGGGAAGAGGGGTAGGAAAAAGTCAGCTGATGCACAGACGAGGCTCACAGTCTGGAGAATAGGGGTGAGGAGAATGGGGGTGTCTGAAGGACCAAAGGGAAACACACAGCTGTGCGATCAGGCAGGGAGGAGGCTGGAATCGCTGGTGCCTGTTTTTAAAAGCGAATGTTCCCACCCTTGTGCCTAGCTACATCAGGTGCAGTAGCATTCTTTCAAAGACCTGCTTAATGTGCCACCCCAGCCAAGCAGCCTGGTCTAAAGAGCACAGAAGAGCCACTCAACCCACGTGAGCCAAATGAATAGCTAAACTTTTTGCTCTCTGTAAAGCCAGTCCACATAACAGTTCGAAACTTCATTAGGACAGAGTCAAGTGTCTATTCACGAGCAACCGAACTGATTCAGCCCACAACCTGCGTTCTTGAAACTGGGCCCTTTTTGACTATGTGACATCATTTACTATTTATTCACCAATCATTTACTGAGTACCTATATTTTAATTGCTGGGTATGCAGAAGTGAGGAAAATACTTTGCTTTCCTACTCCTAAAATCCAGTGGGGCAGAGGGAGAAGCTTTTAAATAAATTGTATGAGAAATAAAAAGGAAAATACCAGATAGTGGTAAGTGCTATGCACAGATTTGCATGGTGTAATGTGAAAGAGACAAGACAGCTCCTTTGGTGGTCACAGAAGTTGTTTTAATTTTGCTTCCCTCATAAATAGACACAGGGGCAAAGATTTGAGTGTAAAATGCTTATTAGGCTGTAGAAGAAAGATCAGTAGTGGGGTGGGGAACCTTTGTAGGGAATGAGGCTGCCAATAAAGGTTTCCTTAGGACTACGACAGTCCTCGTGAGCAACTTCAGTTAATCTCGCTGGGGAAACTGTGGCACGAATGTCTGAGTCATGCACCAAAGGAGAGGGGACCTGGGGTGTCTATACAGCAGGACCTCCTGGCCCCTGGTCGAGAGCTCACTGAGGAAGGAGATTTCCTCTGAACTCCTGGTCTGCTGGGCAGCAAAGGAACTGTCCTGAGTGGAAAACAGACAGCAAGCTAGCCGAGAAATAGACGTGCTGGGCTCATCGCACTCAAGCATCAGGGCTGCGCGTGCAGGCAGCCTGCAGAAGGCCTCCTCGAAGAGAAGCCATTTCCGGTGGAGTCTGGATGGAAAGAAGGGTTGGGGGTGAAAGATTCCAGACAGAAGGAACTGCCAGACCTGAGCTCAGTGTCCTTGCAGGAAGGAAGGGTCTGGTGGCCAGAAAGTATGAGGCAGAGGAGAAACTAGTATAAAATAAGGTCAGAAAGGCAGACAAAGGCCAGATTCCGAAACGCCCCAGAAGCCAGGGTGACGCGCTTGGCAGGATCTTCTCTGCATTTTCGGAAGATTACTGTGGTGCAAACAAACAGTGGGGATCGTGACAGCAGGCAAGAAACTGCAAGAGTTTCTGTAGTGCAGTCGTGTGGGGGAGCAAATGTGAAGAAAGGCGACTTGTCGATGAGGCCCAGTACAGTAACAAGGGTTGGAGAGGGGCAGAATCAAGAACCATTCAGACTTTCTCGTGAGCCACTCCGCAGCTGTGAACCTTCTAAGAAGACAAGTCATCTTGACTATAGGAAACGCACATTGTGGAAAGAAAAGAAAGATTTGTTTTGGTCACATCAAAAGAGTGATGGTATTAGATCTCTCCAGATAGATAATTACACACATTTGAAATTAGAAACATCAGAAGTAAACACATACACACCAACATAACAGGGTAGTCATCCTACACACGTACCATTCATTAAGGCAGGGAATCAGATGAGGCATCATAGGGGCAATATAATATAAGTAAGAGATGTGTATCCAAAGAATAAATTTGTCAATAATCTTTTTTTCTGGTGGTGGTGCTGGGGATTGAACTCAGGGCCTTGCACTTGCTAGGCAAGCTCTCTACCACTGAGCTAAATCCCAGCCCCTGTAAATAATCTTTTTTATTACAGTAATCACTTAAACTGCCAACTCATTCTTCCATTCACTCAGTAAATATTTACTGAATATCAAATTGATTATGGCACTATGCTAAGAACTGCAGGAGTTTAATAATGTGGCATATATTAATCATCATTTTTAAGTGCTTAGAATTTTAAAGACCCTTAAAGACCAAATTTCCCATTGAGAATTTTCCTAAGAAAGGTACTGTTAAAAGATCATGAAAACGTGGGGAAAGGATTCTTTTCAGCTAGTAAAACCACAGAAACGTTTTGAGGGCAAATAGCATTTACACTAAAGCTTAAAGCCCTTTAAAATTTGTGGAATTGAACCTGTAAACCCACAGGAGATGAGTACATTCCAAGGGAGAGACTTAGAGGAAAAAACTACAGCGGTGGGACACAGTGGAGGGCTAATTCTGAGTTCATTAAGCAGTTTGTCTTAAGAAATTGCTGGAGACTATTTCTAGAACACTCTAAAAACTAAATATGTTTCTAAAGTACAAGGAGATAATTCAGTTTGCATGGTGTCAAATACGTATTTAGTTGGGCTCAAAATATTTAGAAAACAATTTCATTTCACTTTCATTTTATAAAATATCGTTTTCTATATTACTAATGTACTATGCACAATCACTACACACTCAGAAACTGACTTCTCTCATTCTCCATTTGGGTATATCTTGCCCCTCTGTGGGAGATTTCATCGTACATCTGATTTTATTCTTCTAGACTGAAAACTCACATATCACATTTGGATCTACCACATGGGATTACTAATCACTGGATCAGGAGAAAGGAAAAGAAAAAGACACGGGCTAGATAAGCAGGGGCTCACAAAGTCAGCTGAAAGGCACTCACAGAGGCCAGGCCCAGACAGTAAAGCGGGGACACAGGGCTGCACAGACCACAGAGGGATCTGACGTCCGCCGCCTCCTTTGCTTTACACCCATCTCTTTAAATGCCCTTCCATTTAAGTCCATTCCTTGAGATTTTCTGTTTGATTTTTCCATTTTTAAGAGACTATGAGAAACATCCTGGTGGATGCCCTTTAAGAAGAGAACATCCTATAAAACGATGCTTACAAGGGATGTCCACTTTTCTCCATATGGGTTCTCGTAAGAATAACGTTTAAGCCAGGCACAGCAGTGCATGCTAGTAATCCTAGCATTGTGGGAGACTGAGGCATGAGAATGACAAGTTCGAGCCCAGCCTGGGCAACTTAAGGACTTAGTGAGACTTGTCTCAAAAATTTAAAAAATTAAAAGGCTGGGGGTGTAGCCCAGTGCAAAATCCCTGGGTTCAATCCATAGTACCGCCACCAAAATAAAGAAGGAATGAAGTTTACAGTTACTGAAAGACTAAGTGTTTAATTCCAGGGTGGTTTTAAGAAAATGGCCACGGTAGCAATACGTGAATACATGATTGAGAGAACCAAGCAAAAAGATACAAAGAAATGCAACAGCGAAAGAAATGGAAAACTCTAAGAATGTGCACAAATTCTTCCTCAAAGAAGGAAACAGGTAGAAAAATCCACTATAAATGAATCCATGAGGGGCAGTTGAAGAGGGTGAGCAGAGTACAAGGGACAGGGCAGCCGTGCCACTCTTACCATTGAAATACTGTGAGGCACATTGAGCATTATGGTTCTCAACTTGGAAACGCGGTTTTAAAAAAGCTGCACAAATGGCAAATAGTAAGAAGACGCAACATACAAATCAGCTGACCCTTTGGAAAGTAAGAATAAAAATACTAACTAAATATTAATTCAATATTCAAGTAACTGTACTTTGAAAGAAAATCTATCACTATGTATTCAAAATTGACACATTATGAACAAACACATCGTATGGGCTACCTATGTGACTACCAGTTTCAGGCAAAGGGGAAGAAAAAGGAAATAAAGGGGAGGAAAAGCAAGTAACATGTCCCACAAAGACCACTTCTAGAGTTAATAAAATCAGTGTTTCGTAGCAAAAAAAAAAAAAAAAAAGTAAAAAAAAATAACAGAACTGCTCTCTACTTAAAAAATAAAAAGGAAACTGGTTCTGCTCAGTATCCTCTGCCCATGAAGTCTCTATTCTTCCAGCCTTCCAGGAAGCATCAGAACACAAGAGAAGTATCAAAAACAGAATCTTTCCTTCGGCCTCCTCCTCCCTCAATGAACACGTCAGTGCTCAGTAAGGGTTAACTCCGGCCAGCGGACATCAAAGAGGATCCAGCCTTCAACCTTTAAGCAGCGCAGAATGGAAAACAGTCCCTGGTTATTTATCCTTTCATGACTTATGGATATTAGCAATAGTTGATAACATTTTTAAATTCTTGATTTCACAAGTTACCTCTCCTACTTTCACAGGGTCCTTTGAAGATAGCGGTGTCGACAGGCCAGAGCTCCTGGCGTCTTGAGAAGCGCAAAGCCTTGCTCAGAAGCCCACACAAGTAGAGATGTTGAAAAAACTGCCCGGGTCACACATGGTGATGTGCCAGATGTTAGAACACCCAGCGGGTTGCCATTGAATCTTGGCTCTAAACCAAACGAACTAGGTCACTCACTGCATTAATTTGTCATTACAGTCACAGGTTCTAACCTCCCAAAGCACGCTTTAATTTTCACCTCGCTTAGGCAACATTGCATGAATACTAACTGAAAATACTGGATGAAAATTGCAAACATGTCTAAAAATTGTAATTTTGAGCGATAATTATTCCCAAGTATATTTAATTCCCAAAATTCTATACAGTATGCCTTTGTTGCTATGTTGCTTTTCTAGGTAAGCAGGTGGAAAAAGAAATTTGGGCACAGGAAGAACATGTACAAAGTCTTGCAAAAATTGCTGAATGCAAGAAACTAAAAGGGCTGCTGAAGATTACTGGCTTAAGACATCTGAGGTGGACTGATGAAGCAATGTGACTTTGAGGCTTGACCAATAAAAGATTTGTATGGTGACAGATCCTATAGTGAATTTTTTTTTGGGGGGGGACAATTTGGAGAATGAATCACACTATGTTATTGGGCATTTCACTTAAATAACCCTTGCCACAACAGTGATGTAACTACAAACAAAAGGGAATTTAAATGCAGAGCTAAGAATTCTTTAAACACTTACCAATTACAAGAGAGTTATTAAGAGTCTAGGTTTACAATTATCATATGTACATAGAACTCAGCTTCCATCTGCATTACCACTTTATTTGGAGATTAATTTCCCTACAGTGCGATCTCATAACTCTATTTTAAATTCTTTTTCTGCTACCTTTTGCTGGACACAGAGGGTGGGGGTGACCAGGCAAGTGTAGACAAAATTGACAGAAATCACATAAGCAAGGGGTGTGACAACCTCAGAGTTCCAACCTGTAGAACTGAAACCAATAAACATAAATTCCTTTTTGTCATGGGTAAAATAGCAAACATTTCCTGTTATGAAAACTTTTTTTTTTTTGGCTTAACTTTCTAAGACTAATGCAGAGCCTCGGCAACTACACAGCGACAATAAAAAGATTGTCAAGAGTGCCTTTCAGCTGCAGGACAAAGAGGATTATATTTCCACCGGGAAGGAAACTTAAATTATAGGCGAAGGTCCATGCAGGCTTAGGTTGCCCAGGATTGCATTCAGCTCTCTGGTTACTGCATTCACTTTAGGATACTTGAAAGGCACCGGGCGCCCGCTGTGGGGGTGGAGGGCAGGAGTGTTCTCCCCCCACTATCCAAGGAAAATGACCCATGGCCATCTCCAAGTGCATCACACCTTAACTGCTTATTAGAGTGGGAACAATAAATGCCAATGAGAGACAAATGCAGGGCTGTTCGTCTTACAAAGGAAGCTAACTGGCCCTCACTCCCTGGCATATTCCAGTCTCCTGAACCTTGGACCACCCAGACTTTAGCTATGCTAACTATCCTCTTAAACTGAAGTGGAGATATTTATTCAGAATTATTGTTTATACTCACAGTGCAACATATCTTTGTATGATTTTAAACATTCCATTTATAGGAGGTGGATTTTTTTAAAACTTCATTCGTTGAACAGAAAACTCACAAGTAGTAGTGTACACTTATATATACATATATATACAACATTCAATTTTAGAATTTTCTTTTCCTCAAAAATAGTTGTACATCTTCCACATAAAAAGTCAATTTCAGCACATTTAAAATCACCAGCCAGCCAGGCACGCTGATGATATAATCTTAGCACTGTGAAGGGCTGAGGCAGGAGGATCCCAAGTTCCGACCTAGCCTGGGCAAGATTTAGTGTCTGCGTGAAACTCTCTCTCAAAATTTAAGAATCAAAGGGTTGGCGATGTAGTTCAGTGCAAAAGCTCTGCATTCAATTTTACCAGGTCTAAGGTAAAAAGGTACCAGCTACAGCTGACTGTGACATTTACAGTACTTGATTTTGGTTTAAAAAATAGCTCAAAGTTTTAGAAAATGTATAAACAAAACGGACGACTTAATCTATTATCAGGAACACTTGGTAGGCTCTGTTTTGATCAGGGGTCAATCTGTTAAACTCGTCTTCACATTTCCTGCGATTTACACTTTTAAGGGATTTTTAAAATTTTATAAATGAAGGATTTGAGTTCAGCTTTCAGACATCGAGGCAGACGCAACATTCACTTTGTTAAAGGAAGAAAAGCTAGGAACAACACACCATATTTGCGCTCAATAGCGAAGGGAAAAGCGTGGAGTAAGAGCAAGCGATCCCGCACGTCACGGTGGCGTCAGAGAGTCCTCGCTCTGCCCACCCGGGGCCTGACCCGAGGACCTGGGTGAGTCCCACATCCCCGCAGCCCGGGGCTGCCACTTGTGCCAGAACCAGCCAATTCATGGGATCCGACCTCCACGGTGAAAAGGGCAGCTAACGAAAGGCTGGCCCTCCACAGGATCACTGGAGGGCGCCTGTGCATTCGCCCTCATGCAACGAAACGCTGATCGCGTATGGTATGTAAAGCACTGGACGCGTAATAATGATAGTAGCTACATTATTGGTGTACATACTTACATACTTTTTATCATTCTTTTGGAGTATACAGCCTTACCTTGGTACTTGACTGTTTGAAACTCATCAATTTGACAGTTAATGGGTTTTGACATGAAAAATTACCCCCGCAGTTGTCATTTGTTTGATGTTCATTGCACCTCCCAGGTCCAATTCACAAAGCGTACCAAGGCTGGACTCTATTTTTTCAAAAAGCTTACAGTAAAAAGTACACAGCAGTCTCCTACAGCCTGAGTTTTTGGAGTCTCTGGATGGTCTTAGTGGCAAAAAACACAAAAAACACAAAAACACTAATACCAAAAATCCCGCAAATAGGACTCTTGTTTGTAATACAAGAGCTGAAAGGAGATGCATAACTTGCATGGATCTGGAGGTTAGAAATCAATTTTAGCTGGGACACAAATTTACAAATATGGAATCCATGAAAAATACAGAGTTCACGTCGTAGGCCTGGATATTTTATTAAACGGTCATGCCTCACCTAACAAGAAGATTAATTCCAAGAAGAGCACTATTAGCCATTTTGAGGTAAATTCATAACTAGAAGGCCACTCAGCATGACCACCTCATTCAGCTATGTCCATGAAAGTGCCCTTCAGCACAGTCCCCTCCCAGGGACAGGGACAGGTGGCCTGTTAGGAGCTGGGCCGCACAGCAGGCAGTAGGCCACCAGAGCAAGCGAACCTTCATCCACGTCTGCAGCCACTCTTCACTGCTCACATTACCAGGCGAGCTCCACGGCCTGTCACACCTGCAGCCGCATGAGACTCTCAAAGGAGCCAAACCTTAATGTGAACTATGAATTCGGAGGATCAAGATGGCACATGCCTTTGGTTTTGGGGTTTCTGTTTGTTTGTTTTTGTGCTGAGGATCGAACTCAGGGCCTTGTGCCTGCAAGGTAAGCACTCTAACTACTGAGCTAAATCCCCAGCCTGCACACGCCTTTGAATCCCCCCAAAACCACACTGCTACCAGTCCACGGAAAGATTGTCTTCCAGGAAACCAGCCCCTGACAGCAGAAAGGTTGGGAACGGCTGTTCTATGATATACACACAACACCAAAATTGGCTAACAACGTACTTCTTGGAATTTATGTTCTTATTAGGTGAAGCGTGACTATATTTATTAAAAATCCAACCCTACAGCACTAGATCCTCGCTATTCATGGATTCCATCTTTGTAAATTTGTATCCTAGCTAAAACTTATTCCTAACATCTAACTCCATGCAGGGTGTGCTCTGCCCCTCCTTTCAGGGCTCATGCTACAAACAACTATCCTATTTGCAGGGTGTTTAGCGTCAGCTATTTCACAATTTTCTGCTTTTTTCCAGTAAATTTGCTTTACGGCAGCCCCAAGCATAGATCTGAAGTCCTCTCTAGTGCTTGATGCCCAACAAGACTGCATGAGGCACCCTACAAAGGAAATCCAAACGCTAAAGAAGATGCGTTCAGGCGTCAGTAACAGCACTGCAGCCAAGAGTCCAACAGTAATAGATCAAAAATACATATTAAGTAAGGTGTCTGTAAACAGAAGCACACATAAAACAAGAATATGCACAGGTGAGTTGAATGAAAATGTAACAAGAGACTTGCAGGAACCTAATTCTGTGTCCTGTACAAGCAATAACCCAATATCCACTAATGCTGCATTTGCAAGATGTTAGACTGTCTTGAGCATGAACAGACTGCATATTCCAGATCGTATGCGAAGCAATAGGAACATGAAATTGAAAAACATCAGTCCTTGCTGTCAAGAAAATCGGGTGTGCAGCACATACATTGTAAAACATGAAAATGCAAACTGACAACTGCCAGAATGGGAATTTCCGAGAGGACACCATGACAACAGTGTCTGTGCTTTTCTCCGTGTGTCAAAACGTAAGAGCCAGTCACTGGAGGTGAGTATGAAGGTATAAATCACCACTCTGGGGCTGACAACCAATAACGTTAAAGACCCTGCTACCTGCCAGCTGCACAGTTCCCTGCTGCAGTGAGGCGTCTTCCTGCTAAGGCTGCGTGACCACCACGTCCACCACCTGAGTTTCACGAAACGTCTGGCCTTGGCTTGTCTCGGGCACACGTTACTTCCCGGGGAGTTCTGACGCAACAAGCCTGGGCTGCGTGCCAAGAATGGATCAGAACTGGGGAACGTGGGTGTGCTGGGTGTGGGGTGCGTGCCTGTCATGCTGGGACCCAGGAGGCTGAGGCAGAAGGATCACAATGAGGAAAGTGACGCTGGCAACAACTAAAGTGGGAATCATATGAAGTGATGAAGGATGAGATGATCTCGGGCTCTTAACCAGAGAGATTCATGTCTGCAAACTCCTAAAACCTTGGAGAGTATTTTCTCCACGTAAATTTTTGGGGAGAAAGAAATGTTCTACAGATTTCTTTAGAATATGAAGTGATACAAAATAGTTTAAGAATTCCTGACATTAACAAGTATGTGTTTACATATAAAAACACAAAATTTTGTAAAGTTAAAAAATGCTTTAAAACAGACACATGGAACCTTGTTTTTATTACAAAGTACAAATAAATTTCATAGGTCTAAACATTAAAAGAAGTTAGGTAAGAAAATACTAAATATGATTATCCGCAAGTGAAGTTTGACCATTTTTATTCAGAGGGGAAAAAAATCTCAAAATTATCAATGATCTGTTTAATGCTATCTCAATGAACTTATGTAACAGCATAATAAAACTATGAAATTTAGTAGTAAATTATTTATATTTTAAGTATGGTTTATTTGGTGTTTTTCAATACTCAGAAAAATAATCTAGGTACTAGAATAGATGCAATAATTTTAATATTGTTGGGGGGGTAGTTGGTTGTTTTGTCTTGTTTTGTTTTTGCAATAAGGGAGATTGAGCCCAGAACCTGTGCACACCAGGCATGTGCTCTACCACTCCGCTACATCCCCAGCCCTTTCCATTTTTTGAGACAGGATCTCACTCTGTTGTCCAGGCTGGCGTCAAACTTGTGATCCTCCTGCCCCTCCGCCCCAGAAGTTGGGATTAAAATGTGCACCACCACTCCTAGTCCAATAATTTAAAAATTTTAAATTGACTTAGGGTGAAGACCACATTCCTAACAAATATTAGAATTCCTGTAATATAAACGCCAAAGTCAATATAGAATCTGCCCTTCCTTGGGATCTGAGGTTTATGATCTAATACTGCCAATGAATTTACTCAAACAATATAACGCCTTTGTCAGCCTTTGGATGAATGAAAGCTATAGGCCCATATTATTAGTTAACTGAAGATCTTTTGATTTTTGTCTGACATATTACATTGTTTTGGGCTAAAGATATGCCAAGCCACACTCTCCCTCTACCCTAACCTCCACTACAATTATTACCTCACTACTTTTAACTTGTGTTTTGTTTTTCTGGCTCCAAATATTACATTATGTAATGAGAAGTGCATTAGCTTGTAATACTAACATCACCACCAATGTGAATTTACCAGAAAAATAGCTCAGTGAGTCAGATATAAGAACAAGAAATAACAAGCAGGTTCAACTGTACATGAAAGAAAAGCCTATAATCAGCAAAATATTACCCTTACTGACTGGTTTTTCTCTCATACACCTAAAAAAAATAAAAATAAAAACAAAAAATAAAATAGGGCTCATAAAAGAGTACATACTCTTTGTGAGGCCTCATACGTTCACTTAAATGGGAAACTGACATTAGACTTATATTCCAAGCCAAAGGACAAAGGAAGAAAATGTTTCAGCACCGCATATTCAAGCAAGCCTTCTAGAAACATGTTGAGACATGCATGTGTCTTTAAGCGAAAATAAAAACACATCCTTCTAAGAAGACTTAATTATAAGCATTTATTAAATAATAATTGTGATTATAACTCTAATCCTTCCTCTACAAGCCTTAGTTCTCAAACATTACCCCATATAATACTAAACTGTTTGCCCTGATCCATGTGGGCCGAAAGCAGAGTGGGGTGGAAATACAATTACTTGGGCTTACCTTGGATAAGGCCACAGGGCTAAGAGGAAAGGAAGCCACGAAAGTCAGCACACGGCAGTAGTTGCCATGCAACGCTACTTTCTAGAAGTGGTATCCTCTACTTACATGCAAGGGAAAAGATCTGATTTTTTCAATTCTTCACCTTATCTGAAGCAATTAACAACAACTTAGATAGGTCATGCACATATGAAAGGTCTTCACATTGTCGAACAATGTGAATTATGAAAATACAGATTTTTAAAAATCTACTGATTTGCAGTCAAGGAGTTGTAATGAATGTCACTATTGTTACATCAATTATTTTCCAACTTCAAGCCAGACTTTCCTTCCTAAGTATGTATTTCCAAGTATTGTCAAAAAGATAAAAAATTACAATGTTTAATCCAGAAAGAATTAAACCAGTCTTCTCTAAGATGTTAGAATCATGCATACACTAGCAAAGTGAATGCCCTGAATATAGGATATTAATACACACACACACTCACACACACATACATATTGTGTGTATGTGTGTGTTCCAAGTAGATGGCTTTATCCATTCACTCAATACATGTTTAATAATGTAAATCAAAACGAGTGAGATTCAATAACAAGTCCCTGCCTTTTTTTAGGGTCTACACTGCAGCGGAAAGATGCAAGTGTTAACAAGGAAAACTGTCTATTCCTATCTGGGTTCCCAGAAGAAGAGATGTGTGGCTTCTTGTGCCCAGTTCTATCCCCATGGCTCCCAATTCTCAAGGACCTCTGAAAGTCTAGCTACATAATGGCCCTTCTGGGAATCTGTGAAATCAGAAGTATTTTTGTAATGATGCCAAGGTGGTGTTTTGCCTTTTTAGTTCCCATTTTCTTACAAGTGTACAATCAAGTTTCCCTAAGTTGCCTAAAGCGTGAGATCACTGAGTGCAGAAGCAGATAGGAGAATCCAGCTGCCTTCTAGCAAGCTGGACACCAAGAGGGTCCCCAAAAACTGTACAACTTTCATGGTTCGTCCATGGATTGTTTTTGCTTTAGAAAATATTATTTTCCATAAAATATACCAATATATCAATGTCACATATATGTGTACATATTTATGTATATATGTGTGTATATATATTTATTTGCCATTCCTAATAAATATACATTTGAATTTCCTCAGTTTAACGTTCTTTTTTTTTTTTTTAAACAACGCTGGGGCTCCCGTCCAGGGTCTCCTTCACACTGGGCAAGCTCTGCTCTACCACTAAGCCACACCCAGCCCAGTTTTGCTATCTATCTGGTAACTCTCAGAGAAGAAAGCTCACATCACACAGAAACTCACTGGCACTTTCGACAGTCTTTTCACGTGTAAGGGCACATTGAGACAAAAGGACTGAGGACAACCACAATGGTGTGTCACAAGGCTTGTGCTCAGTGTCTTCAGACTAAAATGGGAATATATAAGGAACACCAAGTGGGGCAGCGACTGCCTTGCTGATGCATAAGAGATGGGCAGACATCTAAGAAGTGAGGAAAGGTAAGGAGGAGATGAAGGGACTTTTTCCTTTTCTTTTCCCCCACCACTGAGGATTAAACCCAGGGCCTTGGCACTGAGCTGCACGCCCAGCACTTTCACTTATGTTTCCTTCTGAGACAGGGTCTTGCTAAGTCCCCAAGTTACTAAGACCAGGCTCGAAATTGTAATCCTCCTGCTTCACCCTCCCAGAGTGCTGGGATTGCAGGCTGCACCACCTTGTCCAGCAGTGGTACTGTTCTTTTTAAATTTGCATTTTTTACAAAAGTGCCATTTAAAATTCTTCCACAAGAGTGAGCAACTTGTAACAAATGACTAAAAGTGAAATATTCTCTTACAAATGAGAAACTGGACACAGTAAGGCAACCACTGCCCCCGAAAGTCAACGCCTCCCAGCAGACTCCACTCTGTAGGTTAGAGCTGGTCTCCCGACCACCCTGCACAGAAACACAGACGCAGGGAAGGGAGGGGGGTTCTCACTCTCTAGAATCCACCAACCTAAAAATAACGTCATGATGGTCTGTGTTACTACTATTGCTGCTAAAAATAATATCAAAGCAAAAGAAAACACCAGGTAATATTACTGATCAATGGGCTTTCCTGAAAGTACCTACCCATTATCCTTCTTTTCATTTTCAGGCAGGTTAATGATGTATTTGTCTATATGAAGTTATTTACGTGATAAAGATACCAGATATCCCTTGAGAGAACACTTAACAGTTCTGAACACACTGAGCTCTACCATCAAAATAATGAGATGTTGTTTTTCAAGCGGAATCTAATAACAAAATTTAAAATTAAAAAGGAACAAACATGACCTTAAGAAAAAAAAAGAACTGAACAACAGCAATAATCCCAAAACCATTTCTAAAATTTTATAAAAGGGCATCATTCCTATGAGTGGTACCAAAAATGTGCTCTCAGAGTTGGAGTGTTGTGCACACCGTAATCCCAGCACTCTGGGAGGCTGAGGCAGGAGGACCACAAGTTTGAGCTCAGTTTGAGCAACTTAGCAAGTTAAGGAGACCCTGCTTCAAAATAAAAAATGAAAAGAGCAGGGGATGTAGCTCCGTGTGAAAGCCCTGGGCTCAATCCAGTACCTAAATAATAACACTAAAAACAACAGTAGTAATACCATTGAGCGTGTAGCCATGTGCTCTGCCCGAAGCCACGGGGAAAACCCCTTGGTGACCATAAAAGGGCCGCCTGGATGGGCTCAGTGGAAAGCACACGAGTATAAACACATGCCATTCCCCTGTGCTCACGGGCGCTGGTGACAGCGGGCCAGGACGGCAGGGGCCAGGCGCTCAGTGCACGCAGGATTCTAGAAGTCTGTGCTATTTTCCTCAACATCGAACGTGCTTCATTTTTCTAGCTTACAATCTTCCACCATTGCAATATAGGTTTATCTGCAAAGCACAGAAACACTCTAACAGGTAGCAGCTTTAGAAATACTTGAAAATAAGCCTTTACAATTCCACAGGAGGAGAGAAAACACATTTCCCACAGACAGGCAATTTTTCTAGTAATATTAAACCTATGAGAAGATTGAGGACTAAAGAAGCATTATTTGTGTTCAATAACGAGGCACCATTTATCTGAATTTTTAATACCTTAGAAGGCTACATTTAGAAAACTTAGAAATAATAAGTGCAGAAATCACTGTGTCCTAAAAACAGTAATAATAGTAATAATAATAATGCTGCTGACAGTAAACTGAAGAAACTGCACACTGCAGGTACACATTAGCATATATGCACATGTGTGTGTAACTACAGTATCAGCTTCCTGTGATTAAAGAGCAACCAAGTGACTATCAGTGGTAAAAACGCAACAAAGAGTTTTCATTTGAATTCTGAGTTTCAGGGACACTAAATAGATCTCAGATGATGGCACTCAGCTAGAGTCAGTGTTAGATTTGAGGTCTCACCACAAGGTCAAATAACCGTGCACAGAAACCTGATCTGACTATCTCTTCAGGGAACGGATTTCCTCTGAAATGCCTGTATTGGGGGTCTCCCAGTCCAGGACTCTCTGTGGCTAATCACGCTTCAGAGTGCTGCTCGGTTCTCTTTGACACTCACTCACCAAGAAGGAGAAAACGTCAGTGTATCAGGTGGGTCCACAGCACAGGTGTGAAGTGACTCCACACAGGTGGGGACAGGAAGGGGCAGCTGTCTCTGAGGAGCTCTGTAAAGATGTTTTACTGAAAAACTAAAATAATTTCTCCAAATGCTTACCTGACTCTGACCAACACGTTATTCACCAATTTCCCATGATCCTTCACAGACCATGGTGCTTAAATCCTTGGTGAGGTCTAGGAACCATCCGCGATGTGACACTCAGGCCTCCCCGCTAGCCTCTGCGCTGGAACCTGCCTCTGAACCCCAATCCGACCTGCAGGGTCCTACTGAAGAGGCACACATAATTCCTGACCATTCACCTTGCAATTGTACTAGAGTGTCTGGCTGGTCTCCTTTGCATTAACCCCCCCTTATTTATTTATTTGTTGTTTTCATTGTATCCAATGTGTTTGGAGAAACTCCTGTATGTACTTACAGGCTCCTGGCAAGAAGATGGACTAAAATAAAAGTTACTAAGCAGGACACCCATTTTGCTGGGCATCTTCAGAAGTAGTTCTTTAGGAAATGAAGCACTTTGAAAGACAAAGTAACAGAGTCAAGGTCATGAAACTAAGTGAGCAAACCAGGATTTAAACCCAGTTCCGGGCTTCACTAAGCCACATTCCTGCACTCTGACTTTCCTTTCACTATGAATTCTTCGATTTCGACTGCCCAGGCTTTTCCTTAAAACAAGTGTGGTGTTCTAAGAATACACCCCAAGGTGTTTAAGAACGCTGGCTGGTGTATGTCCATGTAAGAGGGCGAACTGCGAACTCCATCTGCTTGGGACTTCCGCGGTGAGAGGTTCAGGGCTGACCAATCACAGTAGCATTAGTGACAACAGAAGGTGGCGCTGAGCGCGCCTGCCTGGAACCAGGCTGCCTCTGCCAGAAGCCCTGCCAGGGCCCTGACCTCACCAAGCGGCTAACCTTCTCCTTCCACTAGGAAGTGGTGATTTCCCCGGTAGGTTGTTGTGGGGACTAAAGGAATTAATCCCCACATAAAGTGCTTAGATATGTGCCTACTGTATTATAAGCCCTCCAGTGTTAACCACATTATCAGAAGGAAGTCCTTCTGGTACCACCTCTGTTAAAAAAATTCTTCAAAATTTGGAGTTCAACTTTGGTTGGCAGTTTGTAACATTCCTCCAAACCAATACAACATTTGCTTCCTTCTCTTCTACTCATCTTCAGCACACTTGCTTTTGTTGAAATCCATCACCAGTCTTTATCCTTCACATAATTTGAGTACCATGATCAATTCCTATATCTACTGTTAACAAGTCAAGGCCATTCCCAAGTAGCCTGAAGACTTTTAAACACACGAGTAGCTGCTGAAAACACTGAAGACCTGGAGGAGAAAGCTGTAGACTTGTCCCTTACAATCCAGTCTCAACTCCCAATTTCTAGCCTGTCTGTCAGCAGATTCCTTTAGTCCTAATTTCAGAACATATCCAAAACCTAGTAATGGGCCTGCTGCATTTCTCAGTCGCCACTATGGCATTTACCCCTTTGAGTTCCTCAATGTCTTCTCAACAGCAGAAATCATAACTTTATATAAAATTCATCACTATCTGCTCACTGCATTCCAGAACACTCTCCCCACTTGCTGTCCCTCGATTGTGCCAAGCACACTCCTCTCCCAGGGCTTTTGCATCTCCCACTGGCCCTGTCTGTAAAGTCCTCTTGCCCGTCTCCTCAGGTCTATGCCCAAAGTCTCCATCTTGGTGGGCCCCCTGTGACCTACATCAAACTGCAACAGCATTCTCTATATCCACACCCCTAGCACCCAAAAAGGAGCACAGACTGTCTTTCTGCCGCAGGAATCTTTCCCTTATTTGTGTTGCCATTGTGTTCTTCTCAAAACTCCTCACTAGAAGGCCAAGTCCGGCTCAGAGGTTTTGTGCACTCTGTGCTTGGTGTTTCATCCTGCCGCACACATGATGCAGGGTAGAAATACATACATTTACATGTGTTGTGTACATACCTGTCTATTGTGAAATACATCAATGGGAAAATACATCACTAGTGAAAACTGAAGCATGAGAACATATTCTCCTGGACAAAAATCTAAATAAAAAGTCAACAGTTTAAAAGAAAAGGGTGGGGGGGCTTGAATTTATAGATGATAGAAAACTACTATCTCGCTTCCCAGAGCAGGGGGAGGAGACGACGAATGGGTGAGTTTAATGATAGAGACCCCTCTCCTGGCATGAGCCACCATCCCTTAACATGAGAGCAGAGCCTGGGGAAAGCATGGGATGACCTTGTAGAAACAAAACTTCAGGGGCCATCGAAAGAGAAATTACTCACTCGGTCAGGATGCTGGCTAACAACTTAAGGTCTCACAAAAATCACCTTGGGAGCTTTAATGACTTTCAATTCTCACCTAAAGACTATTCCACACTGCACCACTCTCTCCCACCAAGCTATTTACTCATCTACCACTCAGAATATGGGAAAATAATCGTACTGAGGCAGAAACAACAGCTGTGGTTCAATAGCGTACGGTGAACGCACTGGTGAGATACAGAAATGTACGAACCGAAGCATACAAATACCGTACAGCACATAACATTTCATCCAGGCATGTAGCAAGGAAAATCAAAACCAAGTATTTTATCGCCAGGATGTTTGCCTCTGTCATTGAAAAAAAAATGGCTTGGTGTTTGTTCCTCATTTCATGCGCATGGAATGAGAAACACTTTTTGAACAACTCCCTTTTCTGAGGCAACAGGGAGCCCATGTGCCAAGTACAGAGAAGAGCTACTGGCCCCCCGTCCCCCGACAGTGAAATTCATTTATTTTCTGTCAAAAGAATTAATTCTGATGAGAAGGAATTCAGTGAATTTTGTACAAAAAGAATTTGTTTTTTATAAAATAACGCTGATTTTTGTATTTATCACCCAGACCACACAAACCGCGAGACCTGGCTGGACAAGGCCCGCAGAGCCCGGGAAGCCGGGTGAGCCCTCCCGGGCTCCGCTGCCAGCAGCTCCATGACTCAGAGAAGACCTCACTGCTTCCAGAGTGACCTCACTGCCTGGCGGGGAGGGCAGACCAGCCGATCGCCACATCACTCCCCGGGCATGTTTCTGGATGTTTAAAGATGCTCCCGAACATTTCCAGAACAAACAGAGATCTTCAAGTGTATCCAAGAATGCTTGCAGCAGTGTCTGACATTTCCTCAGAGTCCCAGGGCAGGGGTGAGGAGGTGGAGACGGGAGCCACCCAGCAAAGGACAGTCAGCGAGACAGCGTGCGAGTCCCGAGGCCACAAGGAAAGGGCCAGAGTGGCCCCTGCTCTCCTGGGACCCCAACCACCAGGAGTACCGGGAGGAGCGACTCACAGGACCACCCGTGAGCCCCAGCCGGCTGCTCTGTGGGGTCTGTCTGTGACCAGTGGCCACCGCCACCTTCTGCTGCAGATGTTCCCAGCTTACACCTCGGCACTCGCTTTCCTTCTCAGAATTCTAAATTTACTTCCCTGCTTTAAAACTCTCTCTTCCGGGACAGTTCTCCCAGACACAGCCTGGTCAGCGCATGCTGAGGGGTCCAAACTGAAGACAACAATTGTCACTGGAACTGTGTGATCATAAGTAAACATCAAAATGAGCCATGACAATGAAACATGAGGACATGAGATGGAGGGGCGGAGCGTGGAGCTCAGTGCGGACAGCTTCTCCAGCAGGTGTGAGGCCTGCATTCAATCCCGGCACTGCTAAAAAAATAAAAATAAGGAAAAAAGAAATTTGTGGAGTTTCAGTTATCCTGTTTACATGTTCTGTTGCTTTTTTCCTTATGGGTGCCACACTGATGAGGCGAAATCCCAAAATAACTGTCTCAGTGAGATGTAACTGCAAATCACAGGCAAAGAAAAACAAGGACACTGCCGTCTCTTTATTCTGTTCCCTTAAGCTGAACACTTAGTTCCTTTAGTACCATAAACACATCCTGTAGTGTTTCTTCCAAAAGCAAAACTATATTCCCAAGGACAGAATTTTCTATATGATTTATACCTGCAGTTTGCAAGGAATTTTATTCTTGATTTTGTAAGAGGTAGTCACAAAATAGCTGAATGCAGGATGCCCGTATACGGTGGTAGAACACACAGCTCTGGGATCAAACCAAAGCAGCACTGAAGGCAGAGACAGATTTCAGTAAGGGACGGGCACTGGTGCACCCGATGGACAGGCTGCCTTTAGAAAGGTGAATTAATTCACAGTCTCCCAACACGCTGGTCTCAGCAGGCAGGACTAGTGGGCACGCAGAGAGGAGAGGAGAGGAGAGTGTGCACGGGGTGTCTCCAAGCCAGGCAGGCAAGCTGCAAGGCAGACAGAGTTTTGCCCGGTTTATATCTCATGCACTTGTCTATAAATAAAGCCCCTGGTCCACAGCCTAATGGCATGTTCCAGATGTTTCCAACAAGTGTACAGAAAAAAAAAAAATCACCCTACAATATTTTCCTGATCATTCAGGCTTAAAAGCAGGATGGACAAACTACATGCTAAGCTTGAAGAAAAAGAAGAAAAAGAAAACTCCATATGGTGCCAAATGTTGGCAGCTATTTTCTTTCTTCCCAGACAAAACTCTTAGGTCTTGTGAAAACAGCATTTCTTATAAAGTGCCAAAAACAACAAAGATAATTGCGATGGTTCTCCTGTGCCGACTGCGGCCGCAGCCTCCTGGCTTTGACTGCAGCCACATCTACCCTGCGGGACAGGATTTGAGGCCAACTGGAAATCCTCACCCCGAGGCCCAAAGTCAGGAATGCCATCACCCAGGCTTTTAAAACCAAGTCTCGCACATAAGATGCTTTCTGTTAGAATGGAAGAAAATGCTTCCCGAACTCTGCATCTGAATTAGGTTTCAAAGTTAGCCCGGTACTGCTTCTACTACAGCAGCAACTTAAGCTTACCAGAGAAACGGAGAAAACACCGAATGCATTTTAGGAAGGTCTGGGCCTCCTGGGTGCTTCCTTAGCTCCTGTAGATAAAACGCTTACCAGCATTTTAGTCTATTTCACCCTAGTCTTCCTATACACATAGAAATACGTATGCAGGCACACTTAAAAACATTTAAAGCCCTCCTTTCACCTGCATTTTTATTTAACATTAGCATGTGACTTGCTCTCCACGGGGAGATGGCATCTCAACTGTTGCCATCGGGTGGTGCCGTGTCACTCACAGAATTTCGCACAGGAGGTTTACCGCTCCACTGGCCCGCCGTGGGACCACTGTCACATTACCTGATCGCACGTGTGGCTGAAACAGGAGAGAGACGAGAAGGGTGACCAAGCCATAGAGTGGAAGCCTCCACACCCATCTCTAAACCCATCCAGTTCCCAGAGATCTTTCTCATGAAAAGACAGAGACCCTCTTTGGTGAAGAACCAAAAAGAGGTTAACTCTTTCTCCCTCTAAGACTGAGAAGTCACTGAAAGCTCCCTGCTGATCCCTTTAAATATGCAAACCACTGAAACACGTGTACAGTTTAGAACTGAGCCCTGCCATTGGAACTTCAAAGAACAATGTCAAAGGACTTACGACCTTCTGCTGGAGAGTGTGATATCCTCGATTAACACGCAAAATCACAGAATTAGAACATCAGAAGGAATCTAATGTTCACTTGTTTTCACACACGCAGACGTGCGCAAACTCAGAGCCTATGCCACAATATTTCTTTATAACTGGCCGCGGGAAATCATTAATGAGGGGCCAGAAGGCTGGGGGCAGCTCAGCCCGGGAGAATGCCTATCCAAAGAGAGCTAACTCTTCAGCTGGGAGGAGGGCTGTTTGGGGAAGATTGGCAGTCTGAAAAGGGACTGCTTCCGAGCCAAGAAATTTCCTATACTGTGCAAAGCCAAAATGAAATGAGTCACCATACTTCACATTTCCTAAAGCCACGTTAGTGGACTGACCTTTGACATTCTATAAAAATCAAGGATGGCTCCAACTAGGAAATGATGCCGTTCCCCTCTCCCCTCCTCCTGGTGTGCTGTCTGAAGGCATCTTGAAATGGTACAGATTCGGTCCGGAAGGAAGCTATTACAAACCAGATAACATACTGTTTGTAACTTTTGGCTTACCCTTCAGGAAGAGAAGAAGCACACGAGAAAATAAAAGCAGTTTTACTCAAGAGTTATACAAGTACCAACAGGCCTAGTCATCATCCACTTTCCCTATGACCCTTTTTCTGAGCTGTACATACACTATTAGAAAACAGCAAATGTTTTAAACAATGATCATGAAAGGAAAGAATGCACCATCCTAAAATATGCTACTTTGGCACAGGGATGATTTTAAGCTGAAGGGAACTAAGATTCAACAAGGTAGGAAAAATTCTCCGTTTACTGCTTATCTGCCTAATGCAGGGTATAAATTTCCTTTTTTGAAGGTGGTATTCTCCCCTCTCCTTTCTCTAGCCCTTTCTCCAGAGTTCACTGCCCTCTGTTAAAATGACACCTGAAACCCTGTATCTAACCTCTGCTTCAGGGTGTCATTACTCCTCTCTGAAGCTCCAAGGCACTTAAAATTAAACATATTAATAAAAATCTGCATTTTTTTCTCCTGTTATACTATCTTTTGTCAGTATAACGCATAGGCCCCATCTACTAAAGCTAAGACATTGTGGAAAACTTTTTATTCCTTCCTCTACAGTTTATCAAACAATTTGAAAGCAATACTGAGTTAGGGGAAAAATCTACTTACACTCTAAAATGTTTATAAGTATTGAATTGCTAAGTTGCTATAAATTTATGAAATGAAAAATGAAATAGAGGATAATCATTGGCAAAAATATCAAAATAAAATGTTAATTGCTATAACAAATAAAATCAGCAGTTCACATTTTTATAGCTTTAAAAATTCACTTGTCATTTCTTTTAATTTTAGAGTGCCTGCCACACGCTGATCCAGGCAGTAAGGACACAATGGTTTATATTCTAACGGGCAGCAAGGAAGCGGACACTTCACTTTCGTCTCACCATAATTTATCTCCAGATATAGTGTTTGAGTGTCTTGTCAGGCAAGGTTCTAGACACTAAAGATAAAACAGTGAAAAGGGAAAAATAAACCTTCAATAACAACAACAAAACCCACATCCCTCAGAACTCTCATGTTCCAATGACTTCGCACAAAAAGCTGGCTTCCAAAGAAGTAGAAAGCAACAGAGCTTGTTACTGGGTTTATTACATCAGATGACCTCAGATTTCACTGTGAAGTTCCATGCCCTCTACAACCAACGTGAGTGTACAGTCTAAAGGGCAAGCACAATAGGAATTTTTCTGTATTTCTAGATGGTGGCATTTTTTAAAATTTTGAAATTGCTATGCACATGCAGGCTGTGATTAGGACATGGCGGGGTTCTCACTATTTTTGTTTCTGACCGGACAGTCTGTGGGAAGAGCAGTCTTGCCCTCTGAAATAGCCACAGGCAGCAAAGTTTCAGGTTCTGGGCCCCGGCACAGACCTAACCAAACGCAGGATCAATCACGTAGGACAACAAAGGAGAGGAGGGCACTCGTCATCTCCCGCAGAGCGCGCTGCAGTCTGGAACACTGTTCCAACCCGAGAAAGCCGCTGACTGCGGGAGAGCCATGTTCCACCCATAAGATGATTCAAACCCTCACTTTCTACGAGGACTCACTGCACAAGAGACCAAACTCAGTCTTCCTTAAACCTACAGATGTACTGAGCACCCACATTTAGAAATTGGGCCACTTCAAGCATACATTTTAGGGGCAAAGAAACAGCCAGTGAAATGACTAAGTAGAGCGGAGAAAAAGTGTTCTGCCGCCTGGAATATTCCTCTGCTTTAGACTCCCTTCCCCAAAACAGTAAATGGCAAACGTTAGTCACCTAATCTTCTCTGGAGTAACTTGTTCGAACATGTACACTGAAATGAAATAAAATATGTTCTATCTAGAGCATAAGATAACATGCTTAGCAAAAAGATGAATTCTGTTGAATTTCCAAATACTCCATGTTTCACATAAGCAAAACTTTTTTTCTAGAGGTTTTACTAAAATATCTGTTTCTACCAACATCTTCTGTGCACCTAAACAAACAGATTAGTCATGAAACAGTCAGAAACAAAGAATTTCAAGCCACAGAATAATGTTGGAGTTACCCTAAATTACAGCTTGGTTACTACACACAGACCTACAAGGACACTGCCACGTTTCTTAGGAAATCTAACACATATTTGTTGTCATTAAATCACTTTAGTAGATATCAATATTTAGCACTAGGTAGAAAACCACATAGATACCTTTGAGAACATTTTAATGAAAGTATATTTTTACTGCAATTATTGACAGCATTAAAACTAAATCTATTAATGTTTTAAGATGTGAACTATCCTTTATCTAGCTGTCGCTTCCAATACAAAGACCTGAGTTACACACAAAATGTGAAAATCATTGCTGACAGCCAGACTAGCATGTAAATAGCAGAGGTCAATTTTCCCCAATGCCTAAGACACTTCCTTACTAAATGGGATTCATAGCACTGACTGTTCAATAAATTGATCTACTAATGCTATGCAGAAGGTGGTGATCTTCCTCAACTTTCCCAATAGCTGCCAAGTAAAATGCCTTAGTATCACTTATTAATCTGATTAGATTTAAACAATCAGAGTAATCCTTACAGTATTTCTTCTCCCAACACCAAAATTAGAGGTAAAAATATCAGTGAAAAATATATAACCATTTTCAAATTCTTGGGCATAAAAGCACATTGACAAATTAATCTGAAAAATGGCACTGGTAAATTTACTGTCTCTTATCCATGTTGAAGGCAAGTATCTACAAATAAAACAGGCTGAATTTTGTCCTTTTTAAATGGAAATACCACAGGAAGTTTTAATAATAAAATATTTGGAGTATAAATAAAAAGTTGAGGCACAATGTTTAAAGTACTGAACTCAGTAAAATGACTTCTTAAATATGCTGGATTCTATCTTTTAAACCGGAAAATTTATGTAGTCAAGTGTCAGCTGCCACATTGAAATTACTCTTCAGAAAATTTATTTCATCCTGCAACTGGGAAATCCTCTTGCCCCTCACAAAAGATCAACATTTTCCAGTCACCAATTGTTTAAAAAAAACTCACTTTTCACTGAATTACAAGATCATCTCTCAAAGGGCCAAACCAAGTAATCGACAAACTAAGGACAGATAACTACCTGCTCAGTATCTGGAGACCACTAGCTCAGCATCAGAAGGAGTGGGTGAAGAATCTTGGGCTTTAGTGCATTCACATGCGAATGTCACATCCACCAGCAAAGTTCGCGTGCTACTTCCTGCAGAAACTACTTCCAATAACTCCACAGGGATTTTCGTCTTATCTCTCACACTTACATTGCTATACAAGTGCATCACACGGTTTTAGTATCATATAAGTCACTAGATGTCTTCGTCTTGCAAAAGCAGAGAAAAAAGATACACCCCCAACAGAGTTTCTGACGTTATATTCTTCTTAAAAATTCACCACATGGTAACACTTTAGAACTTGCCATAAAAAGTCAGAAAATGTGTCTTCTTACCAAAAAATATCTGTGTCTGTTTCTTTCAAAAGAAGTAAAACCCAAGCTCTGTAAGGGCATGAGTAAGACCAAGATCGGAATGACTGAGAATTACCCACCGATCTAAGAAGCAGCCCACGTTCTCTATCAATAACCAATGCATTTAACGTGCCTGAGCTCAGGAGCCAGCAGCAGGAGGCAGCTGCTGGAATACGCTATGTGTGAGGATCCGCCAGTCTTCGGCCCTGCTAAATGTTAGTCCTTCTAATTCCAGCTGACTTCAAAATGATTATAAGGCAACTCTCTCTCACGCAGAGGAGTAAAATGAATATGAAAATAAACGGTGTCACTAAAAAAAAAAAGAAAAGAAAATAAATGGTGTGGCCTCTATGTGTCCTGAATCTTTGCAGTCCCTTAACACGTGGGCAACAGGGGCACAAACCTGCGCACTCTGGGCACCATACTCATGTCAGTAGCAGAGGGTATGGTTTTAATTTGGTTGTGACACCATAAATATTGGCATACTGAGTATGTGCTTCCTGCCATGAATTCTGAACTCTCTCTCCAGGGTCTGCTTCTGTTTTGTCCGGACGCCAGAACCAAGGACAACCTGCCCATAATCTCATAAGATTAGAGCTGAGAAAATCAACTTTTTTTCCAAAGGCGGGAAAATGTATCTTTTGAGTGATTTTTTTTTAAATGAGTTTTTCAAATTTTTGGCTTTCCAGGTGATAAATCAGAAACGTCAACCTCAAAACCCCAAAGCATAAAAAAACAAACTAAAAGAAAGTAGATGAGTTCTGTCATCTGTTAGTAAGAGAGAAAAGAAGAGGGGAATAATTCAAAACAAAAGTAAGTTAGTAATGAAAACTGGACTTATGAGAATCATGCTCTTCTCTATACTGAACCAACTGCAATAAAACTTTATCATAAAGTTTATAGCTCAAAATAATTTTCCTAAAAATGTAAATAAACCTGCTGTAAATAGGGAAGGGGAGTGGAAGGGAGGAATGGGGAAGGGGGGGAACCAAGATATATCATGTACAAGTACAAAATAACCACGATGAATGCGATCATTTTGTATACAATATGCCAATACATGTTCTTGGTAAATAAATAAATAAATAAATAATTTTCCTGGAAATGACACATCCCTGTTTTTCTTCTTGAGGAAATAACATTTGAGGCAGTCATCATTATAATTCTGCCCACTGGGTTCTTTGTGCATTAATTTTACTTGGTCTAAGCAGAAAGAGTGAGGCCCTCCTGTGTATTGCCTCTTAGTTCCTCAAAAAGAAGCCAGACATCAGTTGCATCTTTTGGTTGTGAAATACGGCACATGACTCATCTGAAGACCGTCGAGGATGACTTCTGAACCCAGTGCCCGGGCTCTGGCAGAACCAGCTGTCTCGCATCTATGTGGGCTGTTTTCGTTTCGCTTAACTACATCTATCAGACAATAAAGAACTATGTGAAAGATCAGTTTAATATTTCAGTTTCTGATGCATGAAATGCGGGGTGATAAGATGCAAAGACAAGCACAATTCCAAGGAGAAAGCGGGAACTTCGGCACTACTTTGGCCGTTTAGAGAATGCAGACATGATGTCAGACTGAGGGATCTAGGGGAGGTTTGCGGCATGGGCCCAGGCAGGCTGACCCCCCCCCCACACACACACACACTTTGACCATGTGGCTTCAGGGATGTTGAGGACACACACTCCACACTGCAGGTGTCCCCAAAGTGCTACCTCCTCTCCCAGCTCTAGTTTTCTCTTTTACAATCATCCTGATGCATTTTTTTTGGGGGGGGAAACAAAGGAGCAACTGTGTATTTGAAATCTGTTAATGGAACTAAAATGATCTTTTCACACACAAAAAGCGATAATTATTTGAGACAGACAATTAATTATTTGATTTGTGGTAATAAGTCCAGAATGTATACATATAACCAAACATCACATTATACACATGGTAAATGTATTTAATTTTTATTTATCAATTATACTTAATACAGCTGAGAAAACTGGGTGATAAATAATGATATGAAAAGGTAAAGTAAATTAAAAATAGATTGAAAGAATATTGACTGATATTTTATAGCTGTATAAATTAACAAGACAGGGAGTGACAGGCCTTCAGCACTAGGAACTGAAGCAGAAGGCACTAAACACCTCTAGTCAGCCCAAACCCTCCAGTGGGGCCCCAGATCTCAGGAGATGCCACCAGCACGTTCTCCTTACTACGTCGGCCAAAGCCCTTCATGACACGTCACTTTTTGAATCCTAATTCCCACCAGAAAGAGATGGTTTTGAACAGAATGTGTGCTCCCTCACAAGTCTATAGCTTCTGCTTCAACCTCTCTCTCCTTTCTGGTGGAGTCTCTATCCTTGGAGACCCAACTTGAATGACAGCCCCATGGGAAGCCTCTCCTGCCCTGGATGTAAACCCTCTGGGTTCCTTCGGCACGCCAAGCCTCTCCCTAAGTATTACGGACGCACAGATTGGGAACACCGAGTGCATGGATAATCACATTTTCTTTACCTATCTTCAGGGAGTGACGAGTCCTTAGGACAAAGGCGCTTGGTGTCCAAGGTGTCCAAAGGACTGACTTGATTTCTTGGGTGAGCAGAGGTCAGCCACACACCTTCTTTCGGTAGAACGACTGGTGTGGGCTCATGCTAGACCTGGGGACTAGCAAGGCTGATTCCTGGGACTCCAGTTCGGTCCTCGGTCCTGCAGCATCAGCACACGTGAAGCTTATTCACCTGCAAACACTTGGGTCCCACCCACACCTACTACAGGAAGTCGCAATCTCTTCATAAGGACGTGGCTGATTTGTATGCACGCTACTGTTGGAGAAGCACCCATTCACTAAATACCGCCGGAACTCTACTGTGGGCTTATCAGGTGTTCACCTCCTTCAAAAGATCAACTGGGGGCCGAAGGGTGTGGGGAGAGCCTGGGTCAGAGGAATGACAGGGACACATCTGTCACAATTTAGGCCACACATAACTGGCCCCTGATGTGGGAATATAACAGTGCAGATGCAGAAACTACAAATGTACCATGTTAGTTAAAAACAGAAATGTTAATATTCGTTAGCTAGCCAGTAATTCCATGACTGGTTAATCTACTGTATATTTATTTATTTATATATATTTTGACTTTCTGTGAAGGAACGCCAAACCAAATCTGTTAAAGTTGCATGTGCAGATGTGGAGAGCAAACCCAACTGTAAGAATCAGACAGTCCTCTAAACGAGATGCAAACAAGATAGGTACCAGGGACCAGGGGACAGTAAGACAAACAGATGTGTCCCACATACACGTTTTCAAGGGAAACAGCCAGAAGCCATTCTATGAATGGTGGATCCCTCAGACAGAGCCAGGACTCTTCCCCTCCACCCGCTCAGCCCCGGGCTCCAGTCAGAAGTAGGCCTTTTTCAGGTGTTCAAAGTCGCTGACTTTGTGTTATTCCAAAGGATGGGACATTCGTGTTTCTGCACTGTATGGGTATCTATGCTGCAAGTGTCTCCAGAACGCTGTATCAATTAAGAGTGAGATAGCCGGGTTTGGTGGCACAGGCCTGTAACCTCAGCTACTTGTGAAGGAGGATCCGTAGCTAGAGACCAGCCCAGGAAACCTAGTGAGAAGTTGCCACAAAATTTAAAGAAATGAAAAAAGCTGGGGATACAGTTCAGTGGTAGAGCACCCCTGGATTGCCAGAACCAGAAAAAAAAAAAAAGAACTAAAAAGTCATGAAGTTGCAGGAAAGATTTTTCTCCACTCAGTAAAATTCAGGAGCAGCAGAATTGAACTTGTATTTTCACCAAGACCAGTTCTGGCACCTATTGCCCGTGATTACAGAACCTCTAGTAGGCTTTCCTGCAATCTGAGCAGGCACAAGTCCTACTGTACAAATGTGCTCAAAAACCACCCTCTGGGGAGTATGGGGCATGCATCCTGAGCGCAGAGAAAAGGCAGCTATTTTCTGTTCTCTTGGGTAAGTAACTGCTGTAACTTTGGCCCACCCCAACAAATGTCTATGTGGCTTCCACAGCTCTTAAACCACATGTGTACAGTGCACCTGACAGCCAGGACCCCCACAGCGGGGACCCAAGCAGGCTCATGGTCACGCCCGCCGGTATTTTACGGCTTCAGAGGTTAAGTCCTAAAGGCGTCAGAGCTGGAAAGATGAAGTCTAAGTCATTCAAGCTCACTTAATTTGAATGTTGATAGTGACCGTTACGACATATTTCAATAAAGCCCAGCCTCACATGCTCATAGGGGGGGCTTTGGGAGAGGACTGGATTATGGGTGTGCGATGCTGGATCCGTCTCCTGACGGGTTCGTAGCTGGGGGGTCTCTGCAGGGGTGGGCCGCAGGTATATACCCCACCTCCTCCCTGGATCCCGCCCTGCTTCCTGCCTGCCCTGCCATGAGCTGTCTCCCCTCTGCCTGCCACCCTGCCTTGGAGCCAGCCAGCTGTGGACTGAAACCTCCACACACTGAGTCCTTTGACTTGTGGGGGTTGGGTACTTTGTCTCAGCAAAGAGAAAGTAACTCAGGCAGTGTTTTTATTAATGTTTGAAGCCTTGTATAAAAATCCTCACTAATTCAGTTTAGAGGTACTTGGGTAGCACACATTCTCCGCGTGTCACTCCTCTCCACGTGCTTGAGGTTTACTGGGCACTCCGCGGTGATGTCTGCCACAAGCCTTCCTTGCCTCCACCCCGACCCTGCCTTCATTCTCCGTGTTCCAAGCCACTCATTTCCTCAAGCCTCCAGAGGGGCTGGCCAGTGAGAACCGCCTATTTTCCATCTCTCCTCTCCTACCGACTCTACTCCCACCGTAGCCAGGAGACTGAACCGAAGCCATCCCAGGCTTTTCCACCTCCACCGCTAGGAACCGGGCTTCGTCACCCTGCACCTCTCCTCAGGGCCGCGCTCTGCCAACTTTGCACCCGGCTCACTACTCGGAAACCTCCCCAGCCCCTCCGCCGGGCACCCTGCCCTCTCGCCGCCCGCCCGGGGTGCTGCTCCCAGTTCTGCTCTCCGGCGGCTCTCCGCCTGGACTCCAGCGCTGCGGCGGCACGAGAATTTCTGTAGCCACAAGTCTCATCAGTTGCTGCATGAATAACCTTTTCTTCTCTTCTGGTTCTCACCCAAACCCCAAAACAAGCCAACAAAGAAACAAAACATTTTCCCTCCTTCTTTCCCTCCATCCCGGAACTGCTGTATTACCCTCTTTTCCTCCACAAAACCTAGTGTTTCACTTTACACATAACCATTCTTCTATAGCCCACAGTAACAAGGAAATTCTGTTTTGTTTGTCAACATTAAGACATCAACCAGGCATAGTGGAACATACCTGTAATCCCAGCACTCTGGGAGGTTGAGGCAGGAGGATCCCAAATTCAATCCCAGCTTGTGCAAATGAATGAATTACTGAGAACTTGTCTCAAAAAATTTTAAAAAAAAGGGGCTGGAGAATTAGCTCCATGTGAAGGCTCCAGGTTCAATTTCCAGGACTGCAATCAATTTACCCATCAATAAAAGCACAGGATGTTCACTTGTTCACTGGTCTGCATAGTTTTGAATCTCTTATATTTTCTACTTATGGCCAATTTCTGTTGCCTTTCCTTCTGCCTTGGTGTCCTCCACTACCCACCCTAAAACTGATATTAATTTTTTTCTTACTGCCTCCTCTTCATGGGAATTTCTCCACGGAGGATTTCCTTTTCCTTCTGACGGTAACCTCCCCTCTCAGCAGCATCCACTCTGCCTGTATCTTCTCTGCTCCACCAGGAAGCAGATCTCATCCACAGCCTGCTGCCCGGATAGCGAGGGTGGGAGAACTGACGCTGGATCAGCTGCGGTCTCCCCCAGTCTCAAGGTTGGCTTCTTCCTTTCGCACTTCCTGTTCCCAGACCCTGCTGGATCTGTCTAAGGTCCCGTCAGGATACACTGCACTTCAGACCGCACACAGTCCTGTCCCATGCTTCCTGCTTTGTGTATTTACTCACCTGGTTCCCATCTCCTAAAATCGTCTCCTACCTGATTCTGGAGGAACAAGTGCTGATCATCTTTCCAGGACCCTTCATCGAAAATAAACCTGTTCCCTGACAACTTCCCTAAGCACAGCTGTACATAACCTGATTTGTCTTTGAATCCCCCCATCAAACGCCACATTACTTTTTACTGTGCACTCCAGCAGGCTGTGTATCTTCTCTGCCCCCTGACCAGGAAGTAGTTGGCAGTGACAAGCAGGTCTGCTCCAGCTGGGCTGCTAAGTGTCTCCCCCAGGTCTGCCTTGCAAAGGCTCCGCCCCAGCACAGCACCTCGGGAGGAGGTGGGTCCTCGGAGGCTGGTGCTGGGAGAGTGAGCCTGCCCTCTATAGCGAGATGGGGATCCAGGTCTGGCACCATGAGGCAAACAGCTTCCTCTGCTATGAGCTCCCTGCCACAGTGGGCTGCCTCTCCACAGGCCCAAAAGCACTAGGGTCAAGCGCCATCCCGGACTGACACTTCTGAAATTGTGACCCGACATAAACCCCTCCTCCTGATAAGCTGATATTCTCGGGTATTCTGTCATGGTAACGGAAAGCCGAGTAACACAAAGTCTAACTCAATTTTGCACCTCCTGCAATGTCTCACAGTCTGACAGAAACAAGTGTCCTTGTGTGGTGTGGTCTAGAGGCTTGAGCTCTTATTTAGATAGTATACAACCACATAAAGATGGAACTGTTGTTTCCAAGATCATGTAGGCTCCAACCTAAGGGAACATCTTAGGTCTTTTAATAGATTTAAGACCACCTAGGCCTAAGTTACTCATAAAAAAAGAAAGAAAGAAAATAGCAAATCACACACTACACAGAAACTATAATATCCACCATTGTCCTTTGTTTTTTAAACTGGTGGAGCTGGCGTAGTTATTTCCGCTGCCAAACTTCCAGCAGCAACACTTAGAAGTTGCCAGTATGGTCTGATGCCATCAGTTTTTAAAAGGCTCATTGATTTGTACTAAAGGTTTCTTACACAATCACTTCCTTTAAGGCCAAATAAGCCAAGCATGATTGAGAGAAGGTACAGAATAGAGAAACACTATGGTATCAACACAGAAATCATTTAGCGTCCTCTGCTCACTTTAGTTTCCAAGTGTGTTTCTGGCTTCCGTTTTCACAATTCATCACCATTACGTAAAGTGTAGCAGCACTGATTTTTATATTTGTACCCACCCATCTCCACTTTCTTGGACTGTTCTGACCCTCTTGCTCAATTTCAGAGACGGTCAATTAATATTTTGATGCAATAAAGTAGCTCTACTAAAAGCAAAATAATGTAGAGCAAACTTACTGTCTACTTATCCAGCAATACAAATCAATGTCACAAGAGGTTGGTTATTATAGCAGTTTTAATACAAGATGGGCGGAGTCACAGTGACTGTAAATCAAAACCATTCTTAGGCTCCTGCTCTACATAGTTGTAGTTATGAGTCTACTCCTGTAAGCCAGAACAATTATTTTACAATTAGTTTAGACATGTCTGAGCCCAGAAGGAAAATTTCAATTTCAATCATCATATTTTCCTTGAACAGAACACAGTGCTACCAAAAATCAGGTCATTTCAACTTTTCACACATGGGTTTCTAACCATTTTCCAAAGCTGAACAGATTATAAATTTGCATGATCAAAAATGTAGGTATGTGTCCAAGTTGCACTGTAAAATAGCAATAGTAGTGTCCAAACACTGGACAAAAACCAAGAAAGCAGCAATAAATAAGTGTGCAATCTCATTTTCAAGGTAGAATATAGCCACAGTCCTACAAAACAAAATACACACCCCCGAATTTGGACTGCAAATCTATCACTTAAATATCTAGTAAATGATCCAATTTGTTTACATGGCCCTGTAGCTTTTTATGGCCTTTCCATAAAGAAGTTATTACATCCATTACTTTATTGTGTTTGAAAGTGTTTGAATGAGCCCCAGAACCACACGCCAGTTAAACAAGCCTTCCTTAGATGGACGTGGTCTCATATAATTCACCACTACCAATGACATTTTCAGGACAATGTTTGTAGTTTGGAAACATCACACATTCCCACGCACCAAAACTATTTCCTGTGCTTTATGCAGTTTTTAATGTTCAGCAGATATAGTAAATAAGTACTACTTTTCCATGCTTCCAAGTAAAAGTGTAGCATTTGCACTTCTACCAGAAGATTTGCACCTCTGACTGTTTTGCTATGGTAGGTTAACCATTCCAAAAGAACTGCAAAGGAAGACTGCAAGGAAATATGAAATCCAGACACCCTAATTGATTTCCTAGGATATAAATGTTAGTTCTAAAAGGAAACCATTTTAAAGCAGTTAGTTTAATGGGGTGCCCGGCTGATGCCTATTAAAAGTTATCTGTACAGATTAAAAATAAATTTTCCACCAGGAAGAAAAACATTTTCTGTTTAGGAAGCAGAGAGATGATTTAATTTCTAATTTTACATGCTTGATCATGGCTTTAAACCTCAAGCCTGCTAATTTTCTCGAGAAAACAGAAATGAAAACCACTTTTTAAAGGGTTAGCATTTATCAATTAGGTTTCTAGAGTCAGCATCTCTCAACATATTGGCCAAACCCTGACCTGAAAACTCTGCTATTTTTAGATTTCTGCTTTTTGTAGAAACAAACAAGACAGTTTTAACTACACTGGCCAATATGAAGCAAAGAAAGTTGAAACCATCTCATATAACTATAAAAATGCTAGTGCTTCACCAGCCATTTCTTATATGGTACAGCCAATGTATTTTCACACAGAGCTCCAGAAATAACAAACTTTTGCTTATAAATAAAATTAAAGTCAGGAGCAGAGTGGATTGTCATGGAGCTACTAATGCTTCCCCTAATATTTTTTATTATCTAGAAGCTATTTCCAGCAGAGGATTTCTGCCTTCAGGACACCCCACTTCTGGTATGAATATACAGATTCATGCTTTCTACAAAACATTATCCAATGTTTTTATCTCGTTTTTAGTGTTCCTATATCACAAAGTACTCTAAGAAATTCAGATGAAGTCTATCATTTTAAAAACATTTTTTTGCTGTACTAGGAACTGAACATATGGAGCCCTCCATCACTGAGCTACATTCCCAACTCTTATTTCATTTTTATTTTGAGACAAATTCTCTATAAGCTGCCCTTGCAGACTCAAATTTAAGATCCTGCTGCCTGGTTCTCCCTCACTCCTGGGATTACAGGCATGTTCCACCACATCCAGTTTTATTTTTTACCTTTTTTCAGTGCTAGGGATCAAACTCAAGGCCCTGACCATGCCAAATGAGGGTGTACTCTACCGCTGAGCCCCACCCCAAGGCCACAGCTGAATCTTTACTTATCGTCCGAATGGGTAATCTGATGGCATGGCACGCTCCACCAAGAGGTGTTGTGGGGCTATGGTGTCTTCCCCATGTTATAAATAATTTGCACCCTTGAAAGCATGATAAATTAGAAATGAATGATATAGGTTTGCCCTATTTTCAAAACCTATAAGAAATGTCCAATAAGAGAATAGAGTATTTCCTTTTTCTCGTTTATTGGTACCTCACATTTTAAGCAAATATTCCTTGGTGATGTGCTGATTTTAAACATGGCCTGCTGCCACAGAAAAAGAAATTATAATGCTTTAATGATTCCTGATTTGTATTTCTAATCACGCAGACTATGAATATGTGCAGCAATATGAGAAACAAGCCGTGATTCATTCCTCAGTGGGGGAAAAAGATAAATAATATGACTGTTTATAAGACAGATGTCCTCATGAATAGCTGGCAAAAATAACTGCCTGAGGACACGTGCGAGAAGGACCACGGCGGGGGCTGCTGCCGTCGACGGTTTCTCGTGTCTGGCGGCTCCGAGGGCAGGTACCACGACTAGCTGGGTGCGCTTAAGCACAGCGGCCTGCCTGTCTCTATCGTGCAAACACTGACATGCTTAAAATAGTATCCGCGCATGAACAAGGATTTCCTAGAATGCAAACAGCAGAGCTTCCAAAAAACGCAGGGTATCAACACCGAGTGTGCACGCGCGGAGTTCAGTCATTTTCAACCCTTCGATGCCACGAAGTACTTCTGGCGGCACGTGTGCGCAGGAGCCAGAAGGACCCTCTGGCAAAAAGAACCTCAGAGGAATGAATATTCCACTCAACTCAAAGTCCTTCCCTTCCAAACGGAGGACTGTGGCCTTTGTTTGCAATGTAACAGCGTCAGGACACTGATTCAGTGTGCTGGGAGCTGCCCCCGTTCCTCAGTCTCCTGGCTCCTCATCCGGCCCCATTCTGCTTGCCGTCCATTTTGTGAAGGAAGTGTGGAAACGGTTCTTTGTTTACACAAAGAAGGAAACCAAGGGAATGGTGTGGACGGATGACGAAGGCCTAGCGTATTGCTTGGACGAGGCTGTGCGGCCTGCCCTTCTACCAGGTCGCAACTTCCAAACTTGCCTGAGGACTGAGAGGAAATTCCAGCAGGAAGCAGTTAACTACACACACCAAAGCAGAAGGCAGCTATGTGTGCCTGCTTAGAAAATAACTGAAAATAATGGACTTTACCAAATCTTAACTATGAAGCCAAGTTCTTCCTTTGTTCCGTTAACTGCCAAGCTTGCAGGAAGAAGACACTGCTACCGGCGCTGGGGCCTTGAACGCAGGACACCTCCGCACTCCTCTCTCACCTCCCCCACACCCCACGGACGTCTTGCCGCACCCACCGCAGGCCTCTGCACACCTCTGGGTTGTTGTTCTTGCTGCTGCTGTTGTTGTTGTTCAGGCTGTTCCTTCTGCCTAGAGTGTTTTTTTCTTTTTTTCCCAAATGAATTCCTTTCAAAACATGACATGCCCCTCTATAGGTACCTTTTTCTTTGAAATCACTGCCGAGACATAATCTACAATTCAGTAAACAGTAGAGGCTCTGGAAGTAAAATGGGATGCTTGGTGAGGTGTGGGGCGGATCTGGCGTAATTCTCAAGCTGAGTTCCCCTGGGCAAGATCCACATCTTCTGCGCTGCGGACCCAGCGGCCAGGGCAGGCTGAGCACACAACACATGCTCATAAATATTTGCTGAATGAAAAAGATGTTCGAATAAAACATTAGGCCATCTATGCTACAAAGGAAGAGGCACATGGCCGAGCCTTGGAGTCAGACCGAGGGCAAACCGCTTACCAGCTGGGCGATCTTCACTGAGCTACTTGCCTGGGTACCTCGCAGAGACGCACAGATAAAGTGTGTACCATCTATAAACACCAAGCACAGACAGAGCGAACAGGTGCTCCCCGGGAGCCACTAAGCAGCGCCAAACAAGAAGCTCACGCGGAGACCTTGGACCCATCCGACAACCTTCAAAGAATAGATCCAAATACTGCCACTCCTGCATTCTTCCTGGTGCCCCCTGCTCATTTACCAACGCACACCAGACATAGTAGCAATGTAAATCTGTATCCTTGCATGCGCTTTAGTGTGCCTGGCACTTTTGGGGGATGTTGGTTTCCTTCAAGGAACCTGACTCACACTTTGCCTCTGTCTCTCAAAGCCCCAAAACCATCCAATACATCTCTCTCTCATCTAACTGAGAAATGACTCAATTACTGTCTGAAACAGATAGATCCAGTATAAAAAAAAAAATCATAGTAAACATAAAAGAGGAATGACACAGATTACCAAGAAAGCAAAATTAACAAAGCCAGCCCGGCAAAGGCGGTTTGGGTTAGGACAAGACAAATGTCCAAGGAAGAGGCAGTCTTCTGATTACCAGGAGAATAGAAATGCTCGAAGGTGGCATGCAAAGTATAATGTGAAGTCTGATGGCAGAGGAAATGGCTAACCCAATTGAAAATGTATTCTCATGAAGGCAAAGATAAAAATGATGTAATACTACCAAATAAAATCAACCTTAACAACTTTAGTGATGAATACAATAATTATAGCTTCTCTACAATTTTTAACTCCTTTTATTCTCAGATTCAGGAACTTCATAAACAAAATATTTCACTATCTAAACTAATAATGTCTTAGACAAGCCATTCAAGCCCACCGCATGATTTCATTTTTTGAGGTTCTTCACCTTGAAGAGAAAAGTAGATTTCTAAATAGCATACTCTACATAATAAAGTGCAAGTCAAATTTTGGGTCACTAATTAAATCCATTTCCAAACAATAACAAGGTATGCTTTATAGAGTTCACTAAACATGATTATCCATTAGTTTCTGTGGTACTTTTACCAACACTTCATGAAACATTCCACCACATAGAATGTTGAAATTATTTTAAAAACAATAAAATTTCCTTGTAGAAGTATACTGATGTCAACCACCCTCTTCCACAGCAATTAATAAGCCAGAATATTAAATTAAGATCATCTATCTGTGGACTCGGTGAACCTGCTCAACAGAAGGCTCCAACGTGTAACGGTAATGATTCTAAAGACACCATTTCCAGTCATTTGCCAAACGGTCGGATTTCTTCACCAACGTAAGTACTACAATACATATTAGCCACATATTCTACGTAATGAATGCAACAGGATGAGATGAGCTAGGTTTCCTCAGTGCCCTTCTGGGGCTTCAAGAGCAACAGTTCCCACCTCACTTCACAACCTGCAAAGCATGCAGCCTTCCAACATGGTAAAGAAAGGCTTGTATAAAAAGCGCCTAAAATTTCTGACACCCGAAGTCCCTTGACTAATTGGTTCTGGCATAAGGGAAAGTGTACAAACTACGTTAGCAGTTTGCTCCTCTGCGCTCACCTGCACAGTAGTGAAGAGAGTGCCCCTCAGATCCCTGCAGGCAACACGCGTGCTGCTGACTTCCAACTCACACGACTCAGCCGTGAGCCACATGCAAAATTAAAGCCTGCACATCGCGCAGGCTGGCCATCCCTTCGCGGGTCTCACATCAAACAGCTGTCCTCGGGAAATCCAAGGGGAGGCGCAGCAATGGTGCTTTTAAGGCACCGACACCACACCGGCTGGAACAGACCCATCCACTGTCTTGGTACAGGCAAGAATACTTGATAACATGCTTATTTACCAAAATAAACATCTCATCACTATCAGGCTTATCTTCTCATGGAAAAGAGTCAAACCATATGGAAATTCAAAGAGCCAAGAGGCCCCTTCCAAGATGAGCTGCTTCTCGAGTGAGCCCTGTAGGCTGAGTCCAGCCAGCTGCTCCACCTCCAGAATCATCATGGGACATTTATGGGCACACCCCTGATGCCAAACCCTGTTCCAGGGGCTGTGGCTTCTACAGAGAGCAAGTCAGACAGGAACCAGACTCTCAAAGAACCGAGATTCCACAAGGGAGCAGGGAACTCAGACTAATTCATCAGAAGGAAAGACTTCTCAGAGGCAGCGATCCGTGTATTCTAGATGGCAGGAAGGGGCTACCCATCCCAAACCAGCCGGCAATGTTAGCCAGAGGGACAGGGGCAGCCACCTGGGGCCAGCAGTCCCCAGCCCAGGGTGCCACGTCTGCGTCTCGTGTTTGTCCTCAGGCCCCACCAAAAAAAGGCCAGAAAGAAACCATAGCTCCCCATCCCCACTCCAGGCATGGGTCCCACATGAGCTGCCAGGTGGGGAGGAGAGAGGTGGGAGTTTTAACACTGATACCAACTAAATTATCTGCAACTCAAAGTGTCAAAAAGCTTAGCCATCAATACGGAGGACTGTTAAGTCCATGAGGACAGATGACTACAGGGTGAGAGGAAGGTCTCAGAGGCTTTGAGAGATGCCAAGCACTGCAGCCTCAAATGATGGGTTCATTTTTTGTGGAATAGCACTCATTCCTTCCTACCCCATCAAATACATTTCAATATTTTTAATAATCAGCTATAGTGGCACATGCTGGGACATACCAACCAAAAATCAACCACCAGAGGGGTTCGTAAGAAGACAGGAAGGAAAATTTTTAAAAAGAAATCACAGCTTGAGTCAGTGGTAAACAAAAATAATACAACATACTGTTTAATAAAAAACTTCCACAGAGATTCCATGAGGCCACATAGTCTATGTATAATGCTTTCAAATAAAATAATCAGAAACATTAAATTTAAAGTAAATGACAGGATTTTGGATAGGATTTCTATCAATTTGACTGATACAAAGCAAAACCCAGGAGAAAATTTTACTAGTCTTGGAAATATTTTATTTGGTTTTGTTGGTATTCGATTCATTATTACTTATTTAATATATCACATTATCATTAGAATTTTGTTTCTATAAAAGATGTGAAGGTTTGCAGAAAGAATCTTAGAAATACAAAGCTTAAGAAAACATACAGTGGAAGAAAACACAAAGAATAAACTTCAGGAAGGAAGAAATTAGACAAAGATAAAATGCTGATGACTGAGACTAGGCTGTATAAGACAACACCTTTGGGGACAGTGTAGTGTAAGATCCCAAAACTTATTTACAACTAACTAGCAGATGATATACTTAGTCCCTGAGGCTTCCTATAGCCCTTTCATACCTTCTCAACACCTCTGAGAATTAAATATGAACGTATCTGATCAAATGCAGAAAATAACAGTGGGTACAGGAGAAAAAATTCCAACTGCACAGAGCTTTTAAAAAATTACCTATTATGAAAAGCAATTCATCATTACATAAGGGTGCTTTACTTGTTCAACTCTCTTAAGCACAACAGAAAAGGAAGCTTGTTTCTCTTTTTTTAAAAAAGCCTCTAAAGGACCAAATAAATGTCACAAAGGTCATGACCCAGACTTACAGACTGACCTACGGAGAGTCCCTCGGTCACCAGGCGGAGCTCGTTAAGCAGGGGACTCTGCGTGTGACCATGATCATCTGTCGCTGAAGCCGCCTCTGGAAAGGGTGGGCCGGGCACGGCGCACCGGCAACGCACGCTGGCAGCAGGAGGCAGGCAGAGCTGGCACTTACAATCCAAACGCCAGACGCTTGCCAAAGGCATTCCCAGTGGGCCGCCAGCCCCACAGCAGCACATCGTCCCACACGCCACAAAGGGACTTCAGAAAAGAAGACACCATTGTTGGTGCTCACAAGATAACCCTAGCTGTGGCGAATTCCAAATCAAAACTCACAATGGTCAGGACACGGGAAAAGTAAGAAGCATACTTCAGGCTGGGCAAATTGAAATCACTCGCCGGTAGCAGAGGCACTGTCCACCAACAATCTGTGATTGTCACCTGTGTGGCTACATGTAATGGAAAAAAGCTGTGATTTCTTTTGTTCCTGGATATATATGATTCCTCACACTGCAACTAAGAAGCATTATCTCAGAAGTTAGTATTCCAGGGTAGATACCTCATCTAAAATCATGTCTACTGATACTAGTATCTTCCCTACACCCACACAGGAAGTTTTCAGGCAAGAACCTCCCCAAGCAACTCAGTGTTATCTTTTATCTCTTCAGATAAGTCTGGAGACACAAGTTTTATGGGCCAGACTACAGGGTTTGACACCAGGTTAAGAATGAGGGACAAAAGCTGCTCATGAGTGGCTGAGTGCTAGAACCACAGGCCTAGTGGGCATGAGGCCCAGGGTCTGAGCCCCAGCTCTGGAAAAGGAGGAGGAGGAGGAGGGAAGGAGGGGGGG